>LVTN01000191.1:338537-351206 GCA_001649415.1 Musa itinerans
ACCCCACCATACTGTGTGTCAGTATGATTCGATATGTACCATACTGATGGCCGGTCGGTATACTAGTACGGACCGGTAAGGCGAACTAAGGTTATTTGTTTGAGAAATCGCTTCCTATGGCTAAGATAATGTTCTACATTGCAGATGATATTGTACTTTTCTATTTGCTTCATTTGTTTTTTGTTTCATTTGAATTTCTGTGTTCTAGTACACTGCACATGTTCTACACTGCATTCATGTATAGAACATATATCGTACTGATTTCATGTGGATTTATTAGCAAAAAAATGATTAACAGTATTTCTAAATACGAAGTTTTTCATACCATTAGCATTTTCATACAATTCTATAATCTCTGATGAAACAGGTTTTTCATTTTTTATCGAGTGTAGCCATAAGGAATGCCTCGAATCTCCTGCTCAGTGTTTTAATCTAAACTATCAACTACTTGTTAAAATAAGCAAGCTTACCTTGTGATTTGTCATTGTTGGGAATTCAAATGTACCACATCATAACTAATGGAGAGAAGTTGTTAGTTACCTTTCCCTATCACTGTTTTGAGAGTGTTTTTAGGACAAGATTCAGAAGCTCTTATTAGGTAAATTCTCCCAGTCAAGTTTGTTGGATCAGTGTTAACTTAGGATACAGACATTCTCCTATTGCATTGTTGGCTGAGCTATTCAACTCCTTAAGGCAATGAGACAGCCTATTGGCCTTGGCACTGCTATTTTCTTAGTGAAACCTAATGTTCACTGATAATGATCTAGAAAATTTTAAATTTAATTGCTTTTTAATGACTGATAATGTTTCAGGGCATCTATTTTTCACAAGTCACATTTATTTTCTGAATCTATCAATGTTGTCTCATCCTCAGGCACTGGTACCCAATTTGATCAACAACCTTGTTCATTGTGTTCAAGTTTAATGCTCAGTAATGTGACCCTTGTAAATCAAGTTAGTCATGTCATCATAATTGTTTGAGCTTATGACAACCTTGAAAATTTTTGTGCTTATCCAAATACATCTGAATAGGAAAAGAAAATACAATTTTAATGTCCATTTTGTTCTCACTAATAACTTATTAGTTCTATGAAGACATTGCACTATCTAAATAGATATACCCTGACAACAGATTCCTGATGACATTCTTGAAAGGATTATAATATTTGCTCCTGATGCACTAAAATTAGTTAAGGAAGCTAAGACTAGAATCTAGATGGTATATATAAAATTAAGCCTAAGATTCATAATTAGAAAATCAAGATGTCCATTCATACTGGTTTTGAGAACCTTTATGAGAAAATGAAACACTAATCTAATCTGCGAAGATACTAGTTATCAACTATCGAGGAAAATCTGGTAAAAGTCATTAAAGTCATCATTGTTGGAAGATTAGAAGCTCCTCTGAAACATAAAGGAGAACTCAAGAGCTTAGGAGCTTTATCACTACCAAACTTAAAAATGACATAAATTACATCAGTGTAATAGGTATACTCGGCAAGTAAAGATTGAGTAGACATAACAAGTACCTTTATTAAACGGAGATGATAAGGTGCTAGAAACATTCTTGAAGAACATAGATGCTATTTTTTTATTATTTAGATGACTCATAGAGACTGTTGCACGATAATTAGAAGTCATGTAATTGTGACACTAACCATTTTGGCATGCTTTGGAGAAGTTATAAGTTACTTGAAGGTTGTGTCACTACATACTTGCAGGAGAACTTATGCTCTTCTACATGTCTGCATCTCGCTTATGCTTTTCCTTCTTCCTCTTTTAGAGCCTCCAGAAGGGTATATGCAGTTATACACAATCTTGTCTGTTCTTTACTCAACAATCTATAGTAGTTAATCTCATGTACCGAAAAATTACTAATGAAACATGTGTTTTCTCATGTTACTACAAATACATTGTCACTGAATTTGGGAGCACGGGAAAAGATATTTTTTCCTTCTTTTGGCAATATTTATGCTAAATGTAAGATTACTTTTTGGTGTGATAAATTAACTCTTAAGAAGACAGTATATATTGGATCAAATTTGACTGTTTCTTCTCCCAGCCTTCTTTTAGGGTTTGGCACCTTAATTGAATAAAGCATTTCTAAATTTTCTTCCAACACATTCTGTTGTAGGTCCCTTTTTCCATTTTCTGTGCCTTGTGAAGAGGCCTACTTAGTAGAATTAGAATATAGTACATTGTTTTCTGTATTAGTTATCTTCTCAAAGAAGATTGTGATATCAATGTTTATGAACCAAAGTGCTATAAATTTCTTGCACAGAACAGATCTCTGCAAGTGACCAAAATTGATAATGGCTTCACTTTTTTCTGGCTGTATCAGGTCATGCTGTATTGTAGAGAATAGATATTGCTAATATTGTTTCACAAATTTTGTAGGGATTGGATGTTGTTAGGATTGTTTATTTTCCCTCAGTCTTTGGTAGTTCCATATCATTTGCTGCACACTTGATGCTATTGCATCCTTGCTTTCTGAATTTTGTTATTCATGCAGGTTTTACTGGGATAGATGATCCATACGAACCACCTCTAAACTGTGAGGTATTTTCAAGTTTCAACTGCTTAATATTATTGTTATTCCTCACCGCTGAGCATTTACATACAAAGTCCCAATCAGAGCGATCATATAGTTTCTAAATGGAGCTCATGTTGGTATGCTATTTGCCCAATACCATGTATGATCATAACAACTTGTGGAGGTTGTTGCAAAGATAAAACTTGAAGCCATTAGCAAGTGGCTACTAACAACATTATTTTGATTGATGATACACACTTCTTCAAGCATATTTTGTTCTGAAACCTGTCCCTCGGTGGATGATTTCATCCTTTGATGACTACTACAAGAATGTAATAATACCTGCAGAGCAATTAGGACTAGATAAATTTTAGTTTTGTTGAAAGCATTACGTCCTCACCCAAGAATCCATGTATCAAAATACATTATATATTCTGCCATACCCTGAAAACTATCTAGACCAGCAGTATGTTCCTTTGATATCCTTTTGGTGCTTGTCGTGGGCTCTTCTACTCTTTTGCTTGCGTGTAACATGGGAGGAGCACCCTGCCTATGGCTACAGTCGTCCTTTTGTTTGACATGGCTGAGGAAATCATTAATATGCTCGTCGAAGTGGCGTTCTTATACACATTTTTTGCAGACTTTATGTTGAATTAAACCGCTCCTTTTCTTTCTGTAGTAAGATGTTTGTACACTTTTCATTCGATCTCTTTATATTTACTAGAGAAAATCACAGAATAATTAAAATCGTAATTTTGAAGAATTTCTTTCTATACTTTTATTACTTGTCTTCTAAGTGACACTTAAATATACCAAATATACACTGAAAAAAACATTTGTAATAGCTAAATACATTAAGAATATTACAGTGAAAATTGGCTGGTGATGGCCTGATGGGGAATCTAACTGTTGTTAATATTTGGAAGATTGTAGCAAATAGCAACTGCGGAAGAAGAGTGTGTATACCGAGATTGTAACGGCGGATATGTGCAGACCCGTTAAATCAACGGGAGCAGTTCGTTGGTGCTTTGCGACCGATTCCGAGTCGTACGGATTCACCGGCAGATTCATCGGATCTTCTGCTTGCCCCTGTTTTCCTTTTCTATATATATATATAGCTGTACGTTTGAACGAATAAAAGTCATCAAACGAGGGAGAAGCACGGATCACTTCCCATCCCAAGACGATTAGGTAGATGATCTCCCCTTTCCTCCTGTTTCGATCGATCCTTGGAGGTGGTATTGAGGATTGAGGGGAAATTTCTTTTGGGGATGTTTGGGTGTGTATTTTTTGTGGGGGCGGGGGGAGGGAGTGTTGGGCTCTGTTATCGCTGATATTTTTTTTTGCGTCGGCATTCTTCGCGACTGCAGAGTTACCTCGATGTCCGCTGTCGGCAAGTCGACGAACATTTTCTGGCAAGAATGTTCGGTGGGGAAGCTCGATCGGCAGAAGCTGCTGAAACAGAAGGGTTGCGTCGTCTGGATCACTGGTCTTAGCGGCTCAGGTTTCGGATTTGTTGCGATTTTTATATATATAGGTATTTTTTTGTCATTTTTTTCTTCGACGATCGGTGCAGCGCCGGACATGATCCGAAACAACTCGAAACGGAAGTTAGCTATCCAACGGAAAGTTGTATTTTCAGTAATACATATAAAAAAAACGATGAGTCCGTAAGTGGCATAAAAACTTATATTAGTGTTGTTGCAAATCCATGCCCTTTTGGTATAACTTTGTGCTGAAAATTAGGTTATTAGGAATTGTCTAGGATGTCTAGGAACCAATCTGATAAGTAAATTCGCAACCTCAACTCTTCCCTGTGAAAATTTCAAATTTGCATCATTTGTTGAACGGTGGGCTACAGATATACTGATTTTAATCAAGATTATTGCATGCCTTTTCTTCTTCTAGTGGATGTTATCTTTGGTACATTAGTCACCATGTCTAGATGTCATTAAGTTTATAATTTCCCTATTGCATTTTATGCACCTTGTTTGCAGTTCAAAAAGGATAAATTGACACGAACCATCACATCTTTTTACCAAAATATAGGTGAACCGGATGCACAAGTCTTCTGTTAGAGATTCTGAGAAGGGTCAATGTATGCAGTGTTCTTACACTTATGAGTAGAATGGTTGTGTACATAATGCATCTTTATACTGTAACTCATAGCAATTCTTATGATTATGTGATGAAACCACATTTTAGATTCACAATTTTTGATAAACTTCTGAGAATAACAAGTTAAGCTTTAGCTCAGTGGTTACTAGCTATCTTCCTCTACAACAGATTCTGTGTCCAAAATAGGAAGTTAGTTCCTGGGTAATACAGGCTATCCCATTTGTTTTATCTTAATTGTGCAACAATATCAGCACAATTGTTTGACATCGAAAATCTAAGCTAAAGTGAAAATTTTCACTATCTTCCTCTACAACAGATTCCATGTCCAAACTAGGAAGTTATTTCCTGAGTAATACAGGTTAACCCATTTGTTTTCTCTTAATCCTGCAACAATATTTGTGCAATTGTTTGTTATTGAAAATTTCAGCTAAAGTGAATGAACTCGCCAATTATATAAGGAAACTTGGACTTGAATTCTTTTTTGGTTATGCTTGCCTTAGATAAAATTTTTCATCATCCAAGGTTGTTTTAAAGACCTAGGGTTTGTTGTTAACTAGTTTTTTAATAGTATATCTGAACTAGACTGACACTGTATCACTTAATGTTACACTCTGATTTGGAATCAGTAAGGCATACTATAATATAGTAAAAGTTGAGATTATTTATTTTTTATATTGCAGCAAGATTGTTGCATAGAGACCTTGATGTTTTTTTTTTCGATGCCATGTGTGAAAAATGTGATGCCCTACCCCATAGTACCACATAGACCCTTATATCATTTTATCACAAAAAATATCATTGGGTGTAAGTGGATCTTTCAAATTAAGCGGAATCTAGATGGACTCATTGTTAGATACAAGGCACGTTTAAAGGGTTTCGCCAACGATCCGATGTTGATTTCATAAAAACATTTAGTCTAATTGTAAAACCAACGATAATCTAGTCATCCTCCAAATGCTACATAGGCATTCTTGAAAAATGCTCCTACGATATTATATGTTTTTCATCTCCAGAAGATATGTTATTTGTGGAATCATGATCTTTTATTTGCACTTTTTCTTATTATTATTGTAATTTTCATGTTATGGTTTTTCCCTATTTAAAACATAAATTCTGAAAAATTATATAAAGAAAAATAGACCCTGTATAGACTCAGATTGGCCTGAGCCTCATTCACTAACTGCCCCTAATTCAGAAAAACTCTCTAGGTAGGGATCTTAGTTTCACATCTACTATTTATTTGATCAACTTGGCAATGTAACCAAAACTGTCATTTGCAATTTCATAAAGCCAATGATTTTAGTTAGGATTGGTTTGAACTTTATAGTTAATTGCTTCTTTTTAAGCACTGAAATCTTCAAATAAGGGGTTCATGTAGAAAATAACCTATCATTGTTTCTTTTATTTGCTTTTAAAATTTGTAAATTTTAATCCAGGGAAAAGCACTTTAGCATGTACATTGCTTCGTCAACTCTAAGTTTGACACTCTTTATTTTTACAATAACAAAAGGAAAATACTATATATTTACTAGTTTATGTGAATAATATTATCATCACAAACAATAATCATATGAAGATCAAATAATTCCTTAAGTAATTAGTAGATTAATTCTCCATCAAATATCTAGAAACCTTAAGCTATTTTTTGGGAGTAGATTTTTCTTATCTCAAAAGGAGTACATTTAAGATTTATTATGAAAGACGAATATGTAAAATGCTAAAAAAATTACCACTCACTCTCTATTATTGAATCACTCAAATTATATGATGACAAATCAAGAGCTATATTCAAGAAGTAAACTTGCTTATGTACTTGATGGTGACAACCTTAGGCATGGATTGAACAAAGATCTTGGATTTTCAACAGAAGATCGCACAGAAAATATACGCAGGGTTGGTAAGTTGTTTTATGATGTTTAATTTTGAGTAACATGCAATCAATTGATCTATGGAAATCAAGTTATTCAAGCAAACATTTTTTTATTTATTGTGCAACAATGGCAGAAACTTGATATATGGGCATCTGAGTAGCCCATCTATGAGTATTGAGGGTTGAGGAATGATGCTAATGAGGATCTTGAGTTTGTTATCAGCACTCACCATCACAATTGATCAATACTTGGTTCCTTACAGTATTTATCTTTTACACGTTCAAACATCTCATTTATAGTCAACAAATTATCACAATTTATACATCAACCCTCCACTACGCATTGCTCTACACTAAAACTTGTCCTTGTTGAATCTCGGATTTTGATGATGAATTGAGTTTGTTATCAGCACTCACCATCACAAACATGAGGAAAGCATGAGACAAACTTCTGCTTGGTCCATCCGAATTCGAACATGACGGTGCCAATGACAATTCCAGTGGTGTTGGTTCATCTTTGATCAACTGATTTTCAAGTTGCCACTGGAGTTAATCATGGATGAGACTCAAATGCTCAAAAAATCTTCATAAGACCAATAAAGAAAATAAAATTTTATTATTTTTTAAAAATATATTTTCTATATATATATATATATATATATATATATATATATATATATATGAGCATAATTAGTCTACCTTCACTTTGATATACAAAATAACTGTCCAGCATATGGATGCTTGGAAAAGCTGATTTACATTTATTAAACTTGCATCCAATCTTGGTCAGACTGATGTATACGAATTGGTTGTTATCGGTTCAATCAAGGACTTGTACTAGATCATATAGGGTGGTATCTGGCTGTATTTTATTTTTTAATGATATCGAGCGGTGCATGTTGCTATGCTACTCAGTGTTCTGGTATTGTACTGGTCCAATCAGTTGTCGAAACCTATACTGGATCTAGATTTTTTTTTTTTTTCAGAGATCGCACTGCCTATATTTGGACAGAGAAAGGGGAATAGATAAAGTCAAATATATTGATAAACTGAATATACACAATATATTGATTTAGTCCTTGATGAGGTAGGAAATCCAATAGTTTGTCACAATTATTTTGAAATAAATTGAGGATGCTGAATACCACGATGCTTCTCGACATGTGAGGATCAGGATAAGATGTTAAGATGTGGCTGGACTCCCCTAGAATATAGGTAGTTGATCCTCCATGGATTCTGGCATAATGAGTCAATTTCATTCATCACATTGCATGACAGAAGGAAAGGTTCTTGATGATGATAGAAAAGGCAATTGATGACTTTGAGGAGATAGAGAGAACTTAATTGAAAATGAGTTCAGATAGGAATTGCTCGTGGCCGTGGCATTTCTACTAGCATGAATTTGATGGGCCACAAAATGATGTTGATAATTTATTCCAGTTTCTCAAGGTCAAGGCTTCATATGGCTCATGTTCATAGTAGTGGCACTCAAGTCTTGGAGTGCCAATTATACACATAGTTGTCGGCTCCAGTATAGCATTTGATGAGTAGAATCACATGAGTATGCCACAATTGATATACAATTGACACAATGTGTTAATAACAAATTTCTTATTCTATTAAATTTCAACCTGAACATCCAATACAACCACCTTTGGAAGCACTACATTTTGATATTAACAAGGTAACCTGCATCCTTGTTTTCATCATGTATAATAACTTATTGAAGTTTTTATTAGACATCTATCATGTATCATGTGCTAACTTCATGCATATTTAGTATGTAAAGATCTCAAAAACATATCTTGATTTATTATTGAGGCAAAAAAAACATGCAAGGTTTCATAGGGGTTTTAGACTTTTAGTGGTGCAGAATTAATCTAATTAGTACTGACTAGTCTTGGACCATTCCAACACATGGTTTCATACGGCAGCAGTAATGTGTGGTTCTGGTCTGACAGCAACTACAGTAATGAACTGTCATTTTACACCTTGATATATACTAATTCTCCCCAGAGCTCCATTGGCGGGAGTCGCATGCACTTACCACCCTTTTCTTAATAATTGTAAACATGTATTATTTCAGGTGAAGTGGCAAAGCTCTTTGCAGATGCGGGTTTGATCTGTATCGCTAGTTTGATCTCTCCATATAGGAAAGACAGGGACTCATGTCGTGGAATTCTTCCAGAATCTAGTTTCATTGAAGTCAGCCCTTCTCCTTAAATTGTGTTTATCTGCCACTAAATTTGTTCCAACTATGGACTTGGTTCATTGTTAATGTGTCATAGGTATTCATGAATATGCCTTTAGAGCTGTGTGAAGCAAGGGATCCTAAAGGCCTTTACAAACTTGCTCGAGCAGGAAAGATAAAAGGTGAGCTTTCATGTCTGCTGGACCTGGAAAGATACATTCATGCTCAGAACTAATTAAACATAATGGATATTTTTGTTGTCTTTTCATAATTGCATTATGGTCTTAAAATAGTGTCATATTCCTCCTTGTAATATATTTACCTGATCACCTAAACATAATCTAGGAGGACTTTTCTTTGTTGTCTTCTCTTTTTGCCTGATCACCTAAACATAATCTAGGAGGAGGACTTTTCTTTGTTGTCTTCTCTTTTTAGTTTTCAACTTATCTTGTATCTTCGCAAGTCTCTGAACAGTACAACATGCCAAACCCTAAAGTGATCATTCCTTAAAGTTTCAGAAAGTTGATATCATGCATGTAAATTTACAATTATTCTCATAAGAACATGGTTATACAAGAAGGAACAATTTTTTGTTTACCATCTACGTACAGTTAACTGTACTCAGCTTTATCCCTTGTTCTAGAGAATCATGCTTATTGTAAATTGAAGTAATCTAGGATCACAATCATATTGGGGAAAGGTTGAACTGTGGTAATATGTGATTTAGCTTGTTTATTTTATGGTTATTTGCAAAGTTAGCCATACCATGACATAATGTCTGGTATGGGCGGTACGTACTAGTCTAACAGGAGACCGATGTGGGTGGTACATATCGGTTTGTCAGTAGACCCCACCATACTGTGTGTCAGTATGATTCGATATGTATCATACTGATGGCCGGTCGGTATACTAGTACGGACCGGTAAGGCGAACTAAGGTTATTTGTTTGAGAAATCGCTTCCTATGGCTAAGATAATGTTCTACATTGCAGATGATATTGTACTTTTCTATTTGCTTCATTTGTTTTTTGTTTCATTTGAATTTCTGTGTTCTAGTACACTGCACATGTTCTACACTGCATTCATGTATAGAACATATATCTTACTGATTTCATGTGGATTTATTAGCAAAAAAATGATTAACAGTATTTCTAAATACGAAGTTTTTCATACCATTAGCATTTTCATACAATTCTATAATCTCTGATGAAACAGGTTTTTCATTTTTTATCGAGTGTAGCCATAAGGAATGCCTCGAATCTCATGCTCAGTGTTTTAATCTAAACTATCAACTACTCGTTAAAATAAGCAAGCTTACCTTGTGATTTGTCATTGTTGGGAATTCAAATGTACCACATCATAACTAATGTAGAGAAGTTGTTAGTTACCTTTCCCTATCACTGTTTTGAGAGTGTTTTTAGGACAAGATTCAGAAGCTCTTATTAGGTAAATTCTCCCAGTCAAGTTTGTTGGATCAGTGTTAACTTAGGATACAGACATTCTCCTATTGCATTGTTGGCTGAGCTATTCAACTCCTTAAGGCAATGAGACAGCCTATTGGCCTTGGCACTGCTATTTTCTTAGTGAAATCTAATGTTCACTGATAATGATCTAGAAAATTTTAAATTTAATTGCTTTTTAATGACTGATAATGTTTCAGGGCATCTATTTTTCACAAGTCACATTTATTTTCTGAATCTATCAATGTTGTCTCATCCTCAGGCACTGGTACCCAATTTGATCAACAACCTTGTTCATTGTGTTCAAGTTTAATGCTCAGTAATGTGACCCTTGTAAATCAAGTTAGTCATGTCATCATAATTGTTTGAGCTTATGACAACCTTGAAAATTTTTGTGCTTATCCAAATACATCTGAATAGGAAAAGAAAATACAATTTTAATGTCCATTTTGTTCTCACTAATAACTTATTAGTTCTATGAAGACATTGCACTATCTAAATAGATATACCCTGACAACAGATTCCTGATGACATTCTTGAAAGGATTATAATATTTGCTCCTGATGCACTAAAATTAGTTAAGGAAGCTAAGACTAGAATCTAGATGGTATATATAAAATTAAGCCTAAGATTCATAATTAGAAAATCAAGATGTCCATTCATACTGGTTTTGAGAACCTTTATGAGAAAATGAAACACTAATCTAATCTGCAAAGATACTAGTTATCAACTATCGAGGAAAATCTGGTAAAAGTCATTAAAGTCATCATTGTTGGAAGATTAGAAGCTCCTCTGAAACATAAAGGAGAACTCAAGAGCTTAGGAGCTTTATCACTACCAAACTTAAAAATGACATAAATTACATCAGTGTAATAGGTATACTCGGCAAGTAAAGATTGAGTAGACATAACAAGTACCTTTATTAAACGGAGATGATAAGGTGCTAGAAACATTCTTGAAGAACATAGATGCTATTTTTTTATTATTTAGATGACTCATAGAGACTGTTGCACGATAATTAGAAGTCATGTAATTGTGACACTAACCATTTTGGCATGCTTTGGAGAAGTTACAAGTTACTTGAAGGTTGTGTGTCACTACATACTTGCAGGAGAACTTATGCTCTTCTACATGTCTGCATCTCACTTATGCTTTTCCTTCTTCCTCTTTTAGAGCCTCCAGAAGGGTATATGCAGTTATACACAATCTTGTCTGTTCTTTACTCAACAATCTATAGTAGTTAATCTCATGTACCGAAAAATTACTAATGAAACATGTGTTTTCTCATGTTACTACAAATACATTGTCACTGAATTTGGGAGCACGGGAAAAGATATTTTTTCCTTCTTTTGGCAATATTTATGCTAAATGTAAGATTACTTTTTGGTGTGATAAATTAACTCTTAAGAAGACAGTATATATTGGATCAAATTTGACTGTTTCTTCTCCCAGCCTTCTTTTAGGGTTTGACACCTTAATTGAATAAAGCATTTCTAAATTTTCTTCCAACACATTCTGTTGTAGGTCCCTTTTTCCATTTTCTGTGCCTTGTGAAGAGGCCTACTTAGTAGAATTAGAATATAGTACATTGTTTTCTGTATTAGTTATCTTCTCAAAGAAGATTGTGATATCAATGTTTATGAACCAAAGTGCTATAAATTTCTTGCACAGAACAGATCTCTGCAAGTGACCAAAATTGAAAATGGCTTCACTTTTTTCTGGCTGTATCAGGTCATGCTGTATTGTAGAATGTAGAGAATAGATATTGCTAATATTGTTTCACAAATTTTGTAGGGATTGGATGTTGTTAGGATTGTTTATTTTCCCTCAGTCTTTGGTAGTTCCATATCATTTGCTGCACACTTGACGCTATTGCATCCTTGCTTTCTGAATTTTGTTATTCATGCAGGTTTTACTGGGATAGATGATCCATACGAACCACCTCTAAACTGTGAGGTATTTTCAAGTTTCAACTGCTTAATATTATTGTTATTCCTCACCGCTGAGCATTTACATACAAAGTCCCAATCAGAGCGATCATACAGTTTCTAAATGGAGCTCATGTTGGTATTCTATTTGCCCAATACCATGTATGATCCTAACAACTTGTGGAGGTTGTTGCAAAGATAAAACTTGAAGCCATTAGCAAGTGGCTAATAACAACATTATTTTGATTGACGATACACACTTCTTCAAGCATATTTTGTTCTGAAACCTGTCCCTCAGTTGATCTTACTCATTTTGGATGATTTCATCCTTTGATGACTACTACAAGAATGTAATAATACCTGCAGAGCAATTAGGACTAGATAAATTTTAGTTTTGTTGAAAGCATTATGTCCTTACCCAAGAATCCATGTATCAAAATACATTATATATTCTGCCATACCCTGAAAACTATCTAGACCAGCAGTATGTTCCTTTGATATCCTTTTGGTGCTTGTCGTGGGCTCTTCTACTCTTTTGCTTGCGTGTAACATGGGAGGAGCACCCTGCCT
>LVTN01000191.1:353064-411352 GCA_001649415.1 Musa itinerans
GCAATGCAAGCCACTACAACAATTATACTTCACTGAATTCATATGAGTAACCTCAAATCCACCTAAAACACACTTATCACCACATCAATAAGTAGTTTTCCTTTAAACCTATACTCCCTTATCACTCTAGTTTAGCGGCACCTTGCCCCTATATAACTTCTTCATCTACTTTTTCACCAACTCACCCTGCAATGCTCCATAAAGCAACACCCTCGGCATCACAAATGATGTCTTTATCCTCTATAGCTAAGTATCACAAAAATGCATCAGTATGATCAAGTACGTGTCATTAACTCTTCATCAATTCTCATAACTCTAACACAACCCAATAATACTATCGAGCTTGAACATCATATGACAACACGCTCCAAATGACATCTTCATACCATATCAAATTCTTAATCTCTATGTTACCACAAACTCTTCACCGGAACCTACTTAACCCACAACCATCACCCAAGTTCAAAAAATTTCACACCGATACAATACTTTGTGTGAAAAATATGATGCCCTACTCCATAATGCCACATAGACCCTTATACCATTTTATCACACAAAAAATATCATCGGGTGTAAGTGGATCTTTCAAATAAAACGGAATCTAGATGAACTCATTGCTACATACAAAGCACGTTTAGTGGCTAAAGGGTTTCACCAACGATCAAATGTTGATTTCATAAAAACATTTAGTCAAATTGTAAAACCAACGATAATCTAGTCATCCTATGTTAGCTATCACTCAAGGCTGATATATATGCCAACTAGATGTTAACAATACATTCTTACATAAGACTTTAACTTAAGATATTTTTATACAGCAACCTCCTGACTTCATCCATACTTAATATCCAAGTCATATTTGTAAAATACGAAAAACTATTTATGAAGCTTAATGAACTTGGCTTATTTCTGACGTTAGTTGATTTCGTCAACTCTAAGTTTGACACCTCTTTATTTTTACAATAACAAAAGGGAAGTACTATATATCTACTAGCTTATGTGAATAATATTATCATCACAAACAATAATCATATGAAGATCAAATAATTCCTTAAGTAATTAATAGATTAATTCTCCATCAAATATCTAGAAACCTTAATCTATTTTTTTAGAGTAAGATTTTTCCTATCTAAAAAAAAGTACATTCAAGATTTATTATCAAAGACGAACATGTAAAATGCTAAAAAAGTTACCACTCACTCTCCATTATTGAATCACTCACGAACCACCTCTAAACTGTGAGGTATTTTCAAGTTTCAACTGCTTAATATTATTGTTATTCCTCACCGCTGAGCATTTACATACAAAGTCCCAATCAGAGCGATCATACAGTTTCTAAATGGAGCTCATGTTGGTATTCTATTTGCCCAATACCATGTATGATCCTAACAACTTGTGGAGGTTGTTGCAAAGATAAAACTTGAAGCCATTAGCAAGTGGCTAATAACAACATTATTTTGATTGACGATACACACTTCTTCAAGCATATTTTGTTCTGAAACCTGTCCCTCGAGATTAATACTTAGTTCCTTATAGTATTTATCTTTTACACGTCTAAACATCTCATTTATAGTCAACAAATTATCATAATTTATGCATCAGCCCTCCACTACGCATTGCTCTGCACTAAAACTTGTCCTATGATATCTCAAAGGAACTCTTAATTATAGACTTTTTCTTCATAAACATTCATTACTTCGTCTTCGTGCCTTCATTGATGTTGATTGGGCAGACAATACTGATGATAGAACATCTATGTCAATTATATTATCTTTCTTGGAATAAATCTAATTAGTTGGAGTTCTAAAAAACAGAATATATTCCCAAGATCCACCACTAAGTTGAATGCCGAGCCATTGCCACCATTGCTATATAATTCAATTGGGTCACCAATATGCTATATGAACTTGACATCACTTCTCAATTCACTCCTATAATATACTGTAATAATGTCGGTGTCACGTGTTAATCCAGTATTTCACTCATACATGAAACATATTACCATCGACTTCTACTTTATTAGAGATCAAATAGTCAAACATCAATTACATGTTTCTTACGTTCATACCTCAAATCAACTAGTAGACTCTCTCACAAGTCATTCGCTCGTAGGATATTTTAATTATATTATTTCAAGATTGATATTCTTGACGAAAGCTCACTATTGCGAGAACACGATAAAAGATCATGACAAAAGCAAACATGGAATGATATCTGATAAAAGATCATGATAAAAATAAACATAGAATAATAAAAGCAAATATGGAATGACATCTAATAAACGATCATAATAAAAATAAACATAGAATGATATTTTTATATTCCTTATATCCTCAATTAAATTATAATTTCAAAATTAATTATATATTTAAGTGATTGATTTGATTGAATAATTTAAATACACGATTGTTCTTCACACACCTCCACGGTTATCGAGCTCGCAAGTTCTTTTAGGATCCACAGGGATACAAAAGGAGTACATTTGAAGAAACGCATCATGGTTAGATGTTGTTGGGAACTCGTGGCGCACCCAAAGGGTCGTGATAAATCGTATGAGCAAGGATGGGCTCCATATAAATGGTGCTTTTGCTTATGATCGCCAAGGAGAACAGCCTCGTCTTTATCCACCATCGTCATCTTCAGATTGTTGCCGCTGGATCATGTTTCTACATCCTCGTCTTTTCCCACCACCTCGTCACTTGGGACGGTGGAAAACTGCTCTTCTCGTGGATCCATGGAATTCACCTTATCCTTCCAGAGGCCCAACGCAGACGCCCTCCTCACCAGGTAATAATTCAGCTTGCACGACGTCTCCTTCAGCTCCACTAGAATTGCTTGGCGAGAGACCACTCGGTTGCCGAGGAAGCAGCGCGACAAGAGGTTCGATGCCGCCGCCGCTTCCCCCGGCTGCCAGTCCAGGATCTTATCCAGCAGGCCTTTAACGTCCATAATCGCTACACCGGCATATATCACCCACTCCTCCAACTCCAACTCCTTCGGTGCTCGCAGATCGGCATCCATGAGCACGCCCTTGATGACCCAGAGACACGTAGTAGTCGCCCCCGCGCCATCATGGCAGCCGACGGCAGTGTCTTATGCAGGAGAAGCGTCTGATCTCCCGCCATCGCCATGGCTTCGATCTCACGCTCGCACGCACGCCTTGTCCCGCTCGATCTCCTTGGCTTTCTCTCAAGTATGGAACACACACACGCTCTCTCTCTCTCTCTCTCTCTCTCTCTCTATATATATATATATATATATTCTCAAGAGTTATAGGATGGATGAAGGTGGTCTAAATCCAATTCTGGTGGTTATGATTTGACTTGACATAAGATTATCACAGATCAATCCCATTGATGATCATTAACCATCTTATAATTGGTAATCTGACGTTATTTATGTCTATAAATTCTTAATATTTGTCTTCAACTATTATGTAAATTTGTTTACTCTTCTTTGAGAGTTGTCGAAAACCATTAAATCTTAAACGTGAATAAATAAATAAACTTTATTAAGAGAGAATCTAGTAGATCATTCACTTCAAATATCTCTGGTATCAGCTTGACTACCATCTAAAATTGTGTGTGGGCTACAGATTAATAGAACCTTGTTGTGACTTTTTAGTAAACGACTGTGTGTCAAATTGGCCAGGAATAAAATATTATACATGATAGTTGGATAACAATAGAATCTAAAATTATTTAGTTATGGGCCAAACTAAGCATATCATTTAGTTGCTTAATCTCTTAGGAATGGGACTAAGTTTTGGTCCCCTTCATGTGGTTACCTTAGTTCATCAAACTCATCCAAGTAATTTGAACTAACATTAGCTAACTTGAGTTAAGAATGTTACACGTAGATTATCCTCGGAACCTGCGTGAGATTACTCACAATCATGTTTGCTATGTTAATGATTTCTATAGTTTGTAGATGGGACTGAAAGCACATCAAAGCCATGAAGACCTGGTGAGGATGCTAAACCCCACATTATCAAAATTCAGCATGTTAGATGGACTTATTATTGTTAACCTGAATTTAAGTATTTAGGATTCATGATTCGATCTCATCCAATTAATAGGTCAATTATCAGAAAACCCTCCAAAACAAAACAAGCACAGTTGGTAGACTCATGATGATGGATATAAAAATATGAAAACAAATACACCCAAAATAAAATAAAATCAAGTGACAGAACCCTACAAGGCAATGACCCATCTTGACCTGATACAACCAACTTGTTTGAGCTGTTATCCACAACACTAATTACCAAACATAAGAATCAAAACCCATATCCACTAATTCAGGCATAGATAATGTAACCCCAAAAGAAAGCCTAGGGGATTAGTGGTGTCATCTTACATAAAATTTCTACAACTGGAATCTACAATGTATAAATCGCTTTATCAAATAAAAACAAAATGCTTATGTGGACAATTTCCAACTTGTCATAGCTAACTAACTCTTACATAGGCCAAAACTAGTTTCAAACTCAAATTTCTCTCATGATAGACTCTCAACACCTTGGAGAGGTATTTCACAAAGTCATGAGGATTATATATATAGGCTTGGAGTGAAGACTATGACACTACCAGTAGCTCATTAATAAAAAGCACTAGTTCAATTATGATACAAAGATATCAAAACTGAATTTTGCCAAAAATGTAGCTGTAGTAAATAATATACAGAAAGACTCATGCTAAAAAATTTTACATGTAATCTAATTCCTATATGCCTAATCTTGAGAGAGAGAGAGAGAGAGATACAACAAAAAGAAAATAACTAGAGAACATACTACATTGCCCTACAAAAGTATGGCGAAGTTTTGATCCACCAAAGACTTGTTTTAACCACAACGATCAAAAGAGAAGATTATGATGAGTCACTAGAGGCCAGTCTCGAGGAAGATGACTCGCCCAGGGAGACTGAAGTGAAGGATGACGCCCAGGCCCGGGCATTATTTGCCCCTTTCTGAAAGTTACTTGTCTTGTTGCAGAATCTAAGGTTGCTCCACAACCCGTTAACCTCAACCACATGGAGCATTTGCTCCAACAGCTGACTTGATTCAGGAAGAAAACTCAAGTTCAGATGCCAAGCATGTGAGACCCAGAAAGCTTTGAAGCGGGAGTAGATGGCAGAAAAAGAACATATGATTATCTTCAGACCAATGTAGATTATGCCAAAGGCTAAGTAAGGTTCCTTGGTTATTAACTCGCTTGCAGACTCAACTTCCAGTACAGGGGACTTCACATTTCCTGAACCAGGTTGATCAATAGCCAGATACATGATAGGATTCAGACCTGTATAAGAATAACTAAGAATAAGTTTGCTGCAAACTTAGGACACTGGGAAGAGTTAGAACTTAGAAGTATAGTTAAGAGAATATGTCTTGGTCGTGCAGTACCAAATATCTTGCAGGCGACAGAGGCCTCAATGAATAACTCAATTTTAAGAGAAGCAGGTGCCATATCTGCTACAGTACTATGTTTGCAATAAGAAAAACTTAGACCTACCCCACCCCCATCCCCTAGAAAGCAGGAAAAGGGTGGGAAAAAAATCAATCACAATGCTTCTGATAAAACTAGGACAACAAGCATCAGATGGCAAATACCCAGAAGCAATAAGAACCGTCCTAAGAAATAAAATGCAACTTGAGAAATTAACCTGTACTTTTCTTGTAGAAACGGACCAGAGAATTGAGATCCTTTGGGCCATGGTATCGAACTCTTGATGTCTGATTGATCAGCATTATAGCTGGAAAGCTGTGAATACCATTTCTCGATAGGACACTGCATAGCAAGTGAAAATTTATTGCATTAAATAGCATGATCCATACAAGATGGACCAATATATTGATGAAGAAAAAGAGCAGGTATGACTTGCTGAACTACATACCTTGGCATGATAGAAGATTCTTCAACTAGTAAGTGCTTTATTTGAGGAAACATGGAACTAAGAGCATCGAAAATAGGTTGAATCTTCCGTGAGAATGGGCACCATGACAATTTATGCATCAGCCCTCCACTACGCATTGCTCTGCACTAAAACTTGTCCTATGATATCTCAAAGGAACTCTTAATTATAGACTTTTTCTTCATAAACATTCATTACTTCGTCTTCGTGCCTTCATTGATGTTGATTGGGCAGACAATACTGATGATAGAACATCTATGTCAATTATATTATCTTTCTTGGAATAAATCTAATTAGTTGGAGTTCTAAAAAACAGAATATATTCCCAAGATCCACCACTAAGTTAAATGCCGAGCCATCGCCACCACCGCTATATAATTCAATTGGGTCACCAATCTGCTATATGAACTTGGCATCACTTTCCAATTCACTCCTATAATATACTGTAATAATGTCGGTGTCACATACTTATGTGTTAATCCAGTATTTCACTCATACATGAAACATATTGCCATCGACTTCTACTTTATTAGAGATCAAATAGTCAAACATCAATTACATGTTTCTTACGTTCATACCTCAAATCAACTAGTAGACTCCCTCACAAGTCATTCGCTCGTAGGATATTTTAATTATATTGTTCCAAGATTGATATTCTTGACGAAAGCTCACTATTGCGGGAACACGATAAAAGATCATGACAAAAGCAAACATGGAATGATATCTGATAAAAGATCATGATAAAAATAAACATAGAATAATAAAAGCAAATATGGAATGACATCTAATAAACGATCATAATAAAAATAAACATAGAATGATATTTTTATATTCCTTATATCCTCAATTAAATTATAATTTCAAAATTAATTATATATTTAAGTGATTGATTTGATTGAATAATTTAAATACACGATTGTTCTTCACACACCTCCACGGTTATCGAGCTCGCAAGTTCTTTTAGGATCCACATGGACTCAAAAGGAGTACATTTGAAGAAACACATCCTGGATGGGCTCCATATAAATGGTGCTTTTGCTTATGATCACCAAGGAGAACAGCCTCGTCTTTATCCACCAACGTCATCGTCAGATTGTTGCCGCTGGATCATGTTTCTACATCCTCGTCTTTTCCCACCACCTCGTCACTTGGGACGGTGGAAAACTACTCTTCTCGTGGATCCATGGAATTCACCTTATCCTTCCAGAGGCCCAACGCAGACGCCCTCCTCACCAGGTAATAATTCAGCTTGCACGCCGTCTCCTTCAGCTCCACTAGAATTGCTTGGCGAGAGACCACTCGGTTGCCGAGGAAGCAGCGCGACAAGAGGTTCGATGCCGCCGCCGCTTCCCCCGGCTGCCAGTCCAGGATCTTATCCAGCAGGCCTTTAACGTCCATAATCGCTACACCGGCATATATCACCCACTCCTCCAACTCCAACTCCTTCGGTGCTCGCAGATCGGCATCCATGAGCACGCCCTTGATGACCCAGAGACACGTAGTAGTCGCCCCCGCGCCATCATGGCAGCCGACGGCAGTGTCTTATGCAGGAGAAGCGTCTGATCTCCCGCCATCGCCATGGCTTCGATCTCACGCTCGCACGCACGCCTTGTCCCGCTCGATCTCCTTGGCTTTCTCTCAAGTATGGAACACACACACGCTCTCTCTCTCTCTCTCTCTCTCTCTCTCTATATATATATATATATATATTCTCAAGAGTTATAGGATGGATGAAGGTGGTCTAAATCCAATTCTGGTGGTTATGATTTGACTTGACATAAGATTATCACAGATCAATCCCATTGATGATCATTAACCATCTTATAATTGGTAATCTGACGTTATTTATGTCTATAAATTCTTAATATTTGTCTTCAACTATTATGTAAATTTGTTTACTCTTCTTTGAGAGTTGTCGAAAACCATTAAATCTTAAACGTGAATAAATAAATAAACTTTATTAAGAGAGAATCTAGTAGATCATTCACTTCAAATATCTCTGGTATCAGCTTGACTACCATCTAAAATTGTGTGTGGGCTACAGATTAATAGAACCTTGTTGTGACTTTTTAGTAAACGACTGTGTCAAATTGGCCAGGAATAAAATATTATACATGATAGTTGGATAACAATAGAATCTAAAATTATTTAGTTATGGGCCAAACTAAGCATATCATTTAGTTGCTTAATCTCTTAGGAATGGGACTAAGTTTTGGTCCCCTTCATGTGGTTACCTTAGTTCATCAAACTCATCCAAGTAATTTGAACTAACATTAGCTAACTTGAGTTAAGAATGTTACACGTAGATTATCCTCGGAACCTGCGTGAGATTACTCACAATCATGTTTGCTATGTTAATGATTTCTATAGTTTGTAGATGGGACTGAAAGCACATCAAAGCCATGAAGACCTGGTGAGGATGCTAAACCCCACATTATCAAAATTCAGCATGTTAGATGGACTTATTATTGTTAACCTGAATTTAAGTATTTAGGATTCATGATTCGATCTCATCCAATTAATAGGTCAATTATCAGAAAACCCTCCAAAACAAAACAAGCACAGTTGGTAGACTCATGATGATGGATATAAAAATATGAAAACAAATACACCCAAAATAAAATAAAATCAAGTGACAGAACCCTACAAGGCAATGACCCATCTTGACCTGATACAACCAACTTGTTTGAGCTGTTATCCACAACACTAATTACCAAACATAAGAATCAAAACCCATATCCACTAATTCAGGCATAGATAATGTAACCCCAAAAGAAAGCCTAGGGGATTAGTGGTGTCATCTTACATAAAATTTCTACAACTGGAATCTACAATGTATAAATCGCTTTATCAAATAAAAACAAAATGCTTATGTGGACAATTTCCAACTTGTCATAGCTAACTAACTCTTACATAGGCCAAAACTAGTTTCAAACTCAAATTTCTCTCATGATAGACTCTCAACACCTTGGAGAGGTATTTCACAAAGTCATGAGGATTATATATATAGGCTTGGAGTGAAGACTATGACACTACCAGTAGCTCATTAATAAAAAGCACTAGTTCAATTATGATACAAAGATATCAAAACTGAATTTTGCCAAAAATGTAGCTGTAGTAAATAATATACAGAAAGACTCATGCTAAAAAATTTTACATGTAATCTAATTCCTATATGCCTAATCTTGAGAGAGAGAGAGAGAGAGATACAACAAAAAGAAAATAACTAGAGAACATACTACATTGCCCTACAAAAGTATGGCGAAGTTTTGATCCACCAAAGACTTGTTTTAACCACAACGATCAAAAGAGAAGATTATGATGAGTCACTAGAGGCCAGTCTCGAGGAAGATGACTCGCCCAGGGAGACTGAAGTGAAGGATGACGCCCAGGCCCGGGCATTATTTGCCCCTTTCTGAAAGTTACTTGTCTTGTTGCAGAATCTAAGGTTGCTCCACAACCCGTTAACCTCAACCACATGGAGCATTTGCTCCAACAGCTGACTTGATTCAGGAAGAAAACTCAAGTTCAGATGCCAAGCATGTGAGACCCAGAAAGCTTTGAAGCGGGAGTAGATGGCAGAAAAAGAACATATGATTATCTTCAGACCAATGTAGATTATGCCAAAGGCTAAGTAAGGTTCCTTGGTTATTAACTCGCTTGCAGACTCAACTTCCAGTACAGGGGACTTCACATTTCCTGAACCAGGTTGATCAATAGCCAGATACATGATAGGATTCAGACCTGTATAAGAATAACTAAGAATAAGTTTGCTGCAAACTTAGGACACTGGGAAGAGTTAGAACTTAGAAGTATAGTTAAGAGAATATGTCTTGGTCGTGCAGTACCAAATATCTTGCAGGCGACAGAGGCCTCAATGAATAACTCAATTTTAAGAGAAGCAGGTGCCATATCTGCTACAGTACTATGTTTGCAATAAGAAAAACTTAGACCTACCCCACCCCCATCCCCTAGAAAGCAGGAAAAGGGTGGGAAAAAAATCAATCACAATGCTTCTGATAAAACTAGGACAACAAGCATCAGATGGCAAATACCCAGAAGCAATAAGAACCGTCCTAAGAAATAAAATGCAACTTGAGAAATTAACCTGTACTTTTCTTGTAGAAACGGACCAGAGAATTGAGATCCTTTGGGCCATGGTATCGAACTCTTGATGTCTGATTGATCAGCAGTATAGCTGGAAAGCTGTGAATACCATTTCTCGATAGGACACTGCATAGCAAGTGAAAATTTATTGCATTAAATAGCATGATCCAAACAAGATGGACCAATATATTGATGAAGAAAAAGAGCATGTATGACTTGCGAACTACATACCTTGGCATGATAGAAGATTCTTCAACTAGTAAGTGCTTTATTTGAGGAAACATGGAACTAAGAGCATCGAAAATAGGTTGAATCTTCCGTGAGAATGGGCACCATGACACACCAAAAAGAACAGAACAATATTGATCACCACAATTCAGGTATCTCTCGAGTGTCTCTCCACTCACCTTCAAAATGTATAGACAAAATCAGATATATCTGCAATCTGTAATCCACAATCAAGTTGAGTAGGGAGTCTTAAATAAAAAGCATAACAGTCTATCACAATGGTTAAAGTAACACCGACAGACTGCCTTGTTTAAGTACTCCATTCCGTATGTGAGTAATATGAATTAATTGTCAACTCTAGCTGCTGAATGAAGATAATCTTCTGATTTTAGGTCCCTTGCCTTTGGGTCTGTGGCTGGATAAAAGTTTGTTTGAATTAGAATTGAGTGCATGTATTATCAGCATTCATCAAATCATTACCATCACTTTGACTCCCATCTTCTAGTACATAAAGCATCCTCAGCAAATGCTCCATGCATACTCTACTAGTACAACTCTTTACAGGATGATAGAGAATTTTAAATGAAGGAAGTCCATGCACAATATGAAGGGAAACAATCCCCACCACTAATGGATCTTATATGTCATATGCGCTATGAATAGTTTTCTAAACCCTGTGCATTGCCAATATTTTAAGATACTCTTGATGTTTCCTTTTGTAATATATGTATATCCACTGAAAAAGTAAGAACTCTTTATTAGTTGGTTCTATTTTCTAGTACACAAAACGTCATGATCCAATTTAATGGGATAACTGACCAATTAACTTTATAGTTCTAGAACCATGTATCCATAATAGTTATCCCCAAGTTAATCATAGTACATCCATCAAACTTTTAAACCAATTCAAGTCTCTTTCCACTTCTGATATGAGGCTAAGATAGGAGTCCTACATAAATCATCCTCCACAAATGCTCCCTGCATACAATTCTTCATTCAGGGGATGGTATAAAATTTTATATGAATGAAGTCCATGTCCAATATGAAGGGAAACAACCCCCACCATAAATGGATCTTATACGCCATATGCACTATGAATAGTTTTCTAAACTCTGCCATTGTCCATAATTTCATATACTATTGAAGTTTCCTTTCATAACATATGTATATAAATTTCAACAAGTAACATCCACCAAAAATGTAAAAAACTCCTAACTGGTTGGTTCCATAAACAACTAGCTGCTACCAAACACACCCAAGTGTTTGGTTAAGGCTACAGCCATAGTTTACAATCCAGAATGTTTGTTGTTTATTTTTTGGTTAAATATGGCATAATTTACCACCTTTTCACTCTCTAAAGCAAATAGGATCTTCATATAAACATTCATGCATTAATAATTAAATAAATTAAATCACAATGTTTAAATGTTCTACCGTACTAACAATCTACTAGATCATGACATATTGAAACTTAACTATATGATGACTATAACAAATTATTCATACTTGAATCTAGACATCAGATCAGGCTAAAGACAAAAAATTGTAATGCCCAACTAAAGGCTATAAAATTTAATTAACAGTGGATCTCAAATTGCTTTCTAGCAAGAAGAAGAACCACAAGCCCAATACTCTCCCGAACTTCAAAATTCTAAAGAAAAATCCCGCAATCAATTGAACGTTGAAAAGGGAGAAAAATTGTCCTATTTAACAATACGAATCATTCACCCGTTTTCCAGAGAAAAACTAGAAGAATGACCTGTAGCTAATATCAACTGAAGAAATTGATAAAACTGGCGAATAAATCAACGTGGTCCATGGATATCCAGAAAAGAAGTTGTCAGCTACCAAGAAACACTGAATGAACGCCTCTGTTTATAAAGTACACAAGAAAATAGATGAAGAGATAATACTAAGGCTGCTTCCACATATATACTAAGGGATACACTCCAATTTTTACTAACCAACCATAAATAATAAAAAAATTCCTTTTCAATAGTTCACGTTTGATATATTTCTTAAAAGGAGAAATTGCAGAAGAAGCTAAAACGACCAGAAATACCAATATTATAATTATAAAGCGAGAGATGTTAATAAAGATACCCTCCCGTCGATCAAAACCAAAAAACAATTTGCGCCTACTAGCGAATATCCATGACACCACACCCCCAGACACCAAAAATGTCAAAACTTTAAATAAGATAAATGATCATGAGGCAATAGGATTCCTAAACAGTCACAATAATGCCAGAAAAAAAAAAACATCACAATTAATCGCAAAGCCCCAAAAGAATTCGCAAAACACCAAGAGAAAATTCTCGCCTTTGATAAACTAGGACACACGGTTACGCGATTGATTGAGAAAGAAGGGTACCTCCTGGCGCAAGGGCAGCTCAATCCATCGAGGGCATTGAAATCCGAGGTCGTCGAGGAAGGGGACGCTCAAGCGAGGGCAGAGAGGCTGCATCGTCGCGAGGGATACGCGAAAGACCAGGGAGGAAACGAAGACGAGAAGGGCGGCGATGACGGGAAGAGGGGATCCGGCCATGGAAAGGAGGGAGGAAGCAGTCGAAAGCACCAATCGGGAGGAAGGCTAGCGACGACAAGTTTTACCCTTTCAGCTCTTGTTTTTATATTTATTTGCTTTCTCTTATTTTGATGATGATGTATATATATATATATATGTATATATATATGTATATATATATATGTATATATATATATATGTATATATATATGTATATATATATATATATGTATATATATATATATACGAGAAAAATAAACATATTTTGGGTGCAAGGTAACAATAGGTAAAATAGTCTCCTTCGGCTTCTCGTGCCCTAAATTTTCCGCTCCTTCCCAAGCGTCGTTCCCTTCCACCGACTTGCGGAGGCGAACGCCGGAGAGACGACGACGACGGTAAGATCTTCTTCTTCTTCTCTTCTTTCTAAATATAACTTGCATCCGCGATTTGTTAACGCTGTCGAGAAAGGAGAACGTTCTGATCGGCGTTGGCCGCTTTGGTCAGTCTTTTTCCTACCAAATTTGATGATGACCTGCCTCAATCTCGGGTAGTACTGGTGTTTTTCCTCCCTTGTATGCTGATCTTTAAGTGCCTTCTCTTTAGATTTGGTGTGTGGAATCCAGTAGCTTAATTGACACGAGAAATTTCTGATATCAGCGAGTAATCCCCTCTTTTTTTGATACACGTCAGGGATTTTCTCATGAAATTTGGTGTGTTTTGAAGTCCAAGAGGCGATAAGATCTGTCAGCGGTCAGTTGTTCGCAGCCATGTCGGTCACGGCCGGTGTTAGCGACACGGTGATCACCATCCGCGACAAGCTCCGGGGAAAGATCGGCCAGACCAAGGTCAAGAGGTACTGGCCCGGCAAAGCCCCGGAATGGGCAGACGAGGTGGAGGATGATGAAGACATCAGGGCCTCCAAGCTGGCCGCCCTCGAGAAGGCCTTCCCTACTCGGGATGATGCTGATGTACCTCAGAAAGATGATCGCAGGCTGAGGCGTCTGGCTGAGAGCCGAACTGAGAACAAGGAAGAGGTGAGGGCCGATCACCGGCGGATCCGGCAAGCTGAGATAGTTTTGACCACCGAGGAAGAAAATAATAGGTTGGAGGGCTTGGAGTTGGAAGAGGAAGATGAGGACGCGATTGAGGAGAGGAGGCGCAGGATAAAAGAGAAATTGCTTCAGAGAGAACAGGAGGAGGCTGCTCTTCTCCCTGTAGAAGAGGAAGAAGAAGCAGAAGAGGAGGAGGAGGAATCCGAGTATGAGACAGACTCAGAGGAGGAACAAATGGGTATTGCCATGGTGAAGCCAGTTTTTATACCAAAGTCACAGCGAGATACTATTGCAGAGCGTGAGAGGCTTGAGGAGGAGGAACGACGCCTTGAGGAGCTAGTGAAGAAGAGATTAGATGAGAGAAAAGTTGAGACTAGGCAAATCGTGGTAGAGGAGATAAGGAAGGATGAGGAGATCCAGAAGAATTTGGAGGCTGAGGCGAACATATCAGATGTGGACACAGATGATGATATGAATGAGGCTGAGGAATATGAAGCTTGGAAGACTAGGGAGATTGCAAGGATTAAGAGAGAAAGAGACGACAGGGATGCAAGGTTGAAGGAAAAGGAAGAGATTGAGAAGGTTAGGAATATGACAGAGGAGGAAAGGAGGGAATGGGAGCGGAAGAATCCAAAGCCACTCTCTGCACCGAAGCAGAAGTGGAGGTTTATGCAGAAGTACTATCACAAGGGTGCTTTCTTCCAGTCTAGTTCTGATGACCATGCAGCGACAGCGGGTACAGATGATATATTTAGGCGTGATTTCTCTGCACCAACTGGAGAAGATAGGATGGATAAGACTATATTGCCTAAGGTCATGCAAGTCAAGCACTTTGGACGTAGTGGAAGGACCAAATGGACTCATCTTGTCAATGAGGATACAACTGACTGGAATGCTCCGTGAGTATACCTTTAGCCTCGTAAATCAGCAATTTGTAGACACACACCACACACACACACACATATTGTGGTGATAGCAGCTAATGCTAGTTTTCATGTTTGCTATCATAAAGAAGAAATGACCTTGTCAAATTAAAATGTAAACTGAGAAAATTTAGGGCACAAGCCGTGTCCTTTTTTATCGCAAGAGTTGCTGGAGAAACCAAGAACAAAATCATTTTTTACTGCTTTGTGACATTCTGTGAATTATCTAGTCATGATTTTAGGAAGTTAGAACTTAGAACTTTTGGTCGAACATAGATATCCATGCCCTTGAGATGTACTTGGATTTAATATCTTTTGTGATATTACAGGTGGAGTATGAATGGCCCTCTTCGATCAAAGTATAATGCAAAAATGGCAGGTATGAATGCACCAATTGAAAAACCAAAAGGAAGCAAGAAGTTGAAGGATTGGGAGATTAAGTAGCTTATTCTTCTTGGTTATAGTATTTGTCTGGTTGATGCAAAGAAGGGATTTCACCCATGCTTTGTCTTGTAATGGTCTTTACGATGCAAGTTTTAACATGAAGAAAACCTTCATAAATTAGATTTTGTAGTATCAACTGCAGAATATGTTAAGATCTACTTATTGATTTCTGAATTTCGCATGTTTCTCATTGTCATTCCTTGGAATGAATATTGTTTGTCATATTCTACTGACTGTTGACTTTATGGATCTTTACAAGATGAACTTTGATTGCTTTTGGACAAGTCAGCATCAAGAAAGGATCGACAGTTGATTGATAGGGGTGTGGCAAATAAAGGATCCAGACTGATTCAGTAAACAGGATTCCTTTAGCCACGAAATATATTGCATTTGTGCTACAGAGTGATATGTCATAAGTTTGTATTTTTTTTTCCTTTTAAATGATCTTTAAAGTTAAGATGTTGACGTTTACTAAGTCCAACTCATCTTCAGGCAGTTTGACCCAGCCAGTTCAAATTGTTATCTTTACTCTGTTTGATTGATTTTTGCTATTTTCAGTTCTCTGGGTTTTTTTCTGAAATATATCACTATTTTAAGGCAGGTCTGATATTTGTATCTTGACCCTGATTTTGATTGAATCAGTAGCAAGTTTCTCTTGCCTTTGTTCTTGGTCTGGGCTATGCTTCCCTCTCTTATTATTGTTCTATTTTTGGAAGTCATTGTTGGTTATTATATTATGCTTAGATGGCCTTAGTTTTTCTTTATTGGTCTTTTTGTCTCTCATTTTAACTTGAGTTAATAAGATTTTCATGAAGTGGGAACATTTGCCATCACTCTGATGATTTACCTTCTGGTATCAATAATTAAGTAATAATTATATCATCTTTATTTATTTATTTTTCCTTTTGTTTCTTATACTCATACTATATGTTGCAACGAAATTCATCATTTTTATTAAATAAAACCATTTGGAGATCTGACATGGACTTGAAAGGTGTTAGGTCTGCTTGAAATACATTTTCTCTCTCGGTACTTTTTGTGAGTAGTTTTTCTTGGAGGATATCTTATCTATCATGTAGTTTTTTCCCACTTTATATGATCTTAGTGTAATGGTAATAGAACTTTCTTATATGCTAACTGGTGGACCAATTGATGATTTCATATCTAGTAAGTTGTTTTTCTTTGAAATGTGCATCCTATTTTTTTTATTGTCTCAGTTCTTCTGGATCATAATATGATTATTGAGGACCATGAAATTTGTTACTATATTTACTTTTTTCAAGATGGGCTTTGGTACAACGGTTAGATTGTTCTTTTACGACACGAGAGACCATAGTTCGAGCTATAGAACTTGTCACTCATCTTTTCATAGTTATCGGTAGATAACAACTGTCAGGTACAGATGCACTATCTGAATTTGGATCAGTATTCCTGGAAAGCTGCATTTTTTTTATTTACTGATTTATGATAATAAGAGACTTTTTTGGGGTGCCATATGTATTCCATTGTATATAAGCACTTTTGACTTGTTTTGCCATAAATCTATTCAGATTTGTCTGTTCCAGGTGCCCATGAGCCATTCAAGTTCACAGTTCTATTTGCAGATAGTATTGTTGCATACCAGTAATTGTTTGTAAAACAACCAATCAAAAGTGAAGTGGCTGGACCTTTTTTCAAATTTCAGACCCATTTACATCTGTTTAAACTTTTATTATTCAGGATGTCACATATGATATTCATAAGAGGCTGATCATGCATGGGGGTGTACCTAAATCATTTATGTACTCGCGCTTCTTTTGCAGAAATTACTCGGCATTTTAGCTTCCTGTGAGGCAGCCAAGTTCAGAAACAGGTTGTCATATCAGGATTGTTGCTTGTGGTAATATTCATGCTCTGCATATTTGAAGCAAAAGTGTCTTCTATGGCAGTGGCATGATGCCTGTCTTGTAGCTTAACTGATGTTAATTCAACAGACCTAGTCAATTTCTCACTGCGTGAATCAATATTCTTGGGTAAATTATTGACACAAATGCAGCATGAGTTGCTGAGCTTGTGCTTTCTCTATGTTGCATCCTAGTCATTGTCATTGGGAGAGATTCTAGTGGCATAAATTAATCTCTCTACTCAAGCATGATGACCAAAACTTGATTCTGTTTCACTTTCACTTGAGATAGTCTATTATGAGTTATCTAATATTTTTTGGTTTTAATAATAGTCTCCCATTCTCAGGTGGAGAAGCAAAATAACCCCATCTACCTCCATAAGGTATGACTACTGAATTCTGGCTTATCTATGGGTTTGTTTGCGAATCATCTTTCCATTTTAGTCATGAGAGAAGTCACCCCTTCCCCACCAAAAGAAAAGGAAAAAAGAAAACAGAAATTGAAATTGAAATATATTGCTACACATTATACACCCCATATGTGTGCCTTATTTTCAACATCATGTGTGCCTTGCTTTAGCATATTCTTGTCTCACTTTCTACTAGTCTTGATATGGCCAGGGGTAATACAGTAATAGGCCCTTTCAGTTCATTTTTTACTTTGGTGCTTCTTGTTCTATAAATCATCTTTTCTCCACTGTTTGTTTTTCGCATATAACGGTGCAATATCAGTTTGGATAAACCATCAGACGTTCGCATATAACTATCAAGGATTCATATAATGGTGCAATATCAGTTTGGATAAACCATCAGACTATTGTATAATGGTTAAAGATTCATTCTCTTAAACCTGAAGTAATTAATGTCGACTAAAAAGTGAATAATTATTATACATCATTCTATGACCTTGCAATTGTGGGAATGTGATGCACTTTATACTAAATACTCTACTTACATGTTACATGATATAGTTACATTTGGTAGATACAACAGGACAATTTAACCCAAAAAAGAAGTTACAGTTCAACCACCACACATTGTCATTGCTTATAGTCAATAAACAATAATGCAACTATTTACTCTTTTTATTTACCAAATCTTAGGAAATTGATTTAAGTACACAATAAGGCTTTATCTCCAGTACAACGGAGTCGACCATCTTCGGGCATCAAATCATGTGACAAGTCTTAGGGAAAAGCAACATGGAACAATATCTTTTAAATTTATACCCCCACGTGCTGAAAATAAAAATAGGAACTGGTTAATCCATGGCCAAGAGGAACATTTTTTTCCTTGTACACCAAATTTTAAATAACCATTTACGTATTCGAAAAAGGTTTATTGATGTCATGGTCTGATAATGTGAGTCAATCAAAATATGTATAATTTTAAAAAATAAAAAAAATATTCTTGTTCTAATTAGAAAATTTTCTGTTCAACGATTTAAAAAAGATACATATAAACGAGTTCAAAGAATCTGAAACATTATGATCTGTCATCCAATGTGAAAGAACAAGTTCCTTGCTCCCTCACTTTTATTGTTTCTTCAATCAAATAAATCCATATTCCTTATTCCTACACCCACCCTCAAGAAAAATTGGCATATTATTGGGAAAAAGAAAGAAAACGGAGATATTACGCCGAATATAAATCTATATATTCTGCAGTCGAGCCCCATTCGAAGAGAGAAGTGCGGCTGCCACATTAAGTCCTCTTACAGTTGTACTGCCCTTCACATCCCCCACATAAATCGCGCTCTCGCGCTCTCCGTCTCGTCCCCTCAAAATTATCGTTTCTACCGCTCTCTAGAAGACTCAACCTGCTCCCGCTGAGGTAAAAATCGATTCTTTCTACTGTTTGCTTATATTTCTTTTGTGAAGATAATCCCCCAGACTTTCCATCATTCATCCATGACTCACCATCTTTGTGAAGATAATCCCGCTGAGTTTAAAATCGATTCTTCTCCTATCCCGTTGGGAAGAGTTCTTCTTCCAGTCACGAGAAGGTTTCTTCCTGCTTCTTCCGTGGTAAACATCGAATCCTTGTACGGTTTATTTCTATGTTTTGGGAAGATTGGTTCCGGAGAATCCCCGGTGCAACCATTCGTTTTTCGCTTTGAAAGAGTTGACTGTGCGTTGCATCTGACTAGTTCTCCCCGTAAAGTCCAATCTCCTTTTGCCTGCATCGATGGTTGTGGTTTCTTTTTGCTCTTAGGATTTTTCTCCTTGGGCAGCGAAGAACGAGCTCTTCTGAGGAGGATTAGATTTGAAACGTTCTTTTAAAATTTTTCTTTGTGCTGCTGTTGCGGTCTTTGCTGTAAATTCTCTGGTGGGTCGCGAGTCTGGCGGGAATCTGGATGTTTTTTATTTCATACTGTGTAAGATAGAAGAAATAGAAAGTAACGCTTTTTGGGTTAATTTAACTTGTTTCAAAATTGAGACAGTTGGAATATGCTGTTTAAGAAGAAAATTTTAGCTGTAATGGATAAGCATCTTTTGACATCTATAAAGAGCAGAGTGAGGATCGAGTCCCATGAACGTAAGATGGGAAGCTCATATGTAACAAGAGAAAGACTTGGAACAAGTGTGTGAAACTTGGGAGTTATAATTTGAGCATGGTATAGAAGTTCAAGCCTAACTGTGGAATAACTGGAAGATAAAATTGTGTTCATTTAGGAGATCGAAGCGATTACGGCTTGCTAAGTGCTATCAAGAAAGGAAGAATAAGAGCAATTTAGGACTGATAATTTGGGAGGTGAAAGGTCCTAAAGGTCCGAAAGTAGAGGCAGAGTTGTACCTTTACCTGTCAACATGTGATATGAATGCAGTTAATTGCTTAATTATGCTTCTGATGAGTCTCATCTGCACCGTGCTTTGTTAAATTGGCTAATACACCTTGGAAAGTAAGCTTTCTTACATGTATGTTAAGACTTCTATATTAGCATTTTGAGTTTTTTATATCCATACAAGTGTCAATTAAAAAACGTACAAGATCAACTAGTGCATAAGGCTCCTATACAAGTGTCTAAAGATTTTATTTTTATTTTTATTTACTGTATAGTATTTTTAAAAGCGCTTGATGACAAAAGGTGTCAAGGTCTAAAAATGCTCGAGGCGCTTAGACGAGTTGAGCGAAGCGAGGTGTTATAAAATATTAAAATATATAATATATTTTTAAAATATATAAAAATATTTAATATAAAATATATAAAATATAAAATATGATAATAGTAGTTATAATAGTGCATAGTAGGGATGGGAGAAGAGGAGTCACCAATGATGGGAGGTGGGGAAGGAGAGCACGACTGTGACGAAGGAACCTTCAAACGGTGGTAGTAGTAGCGGAGGAAGTTGCGGACCTGTCCCGTGATGACCGAAGGAGCTGCACACGAAATATTAGGCGGTAAAGGGAGCTCCACACAAAAAAAGTAACGATGAAGGAGGAAGATTCAGACCTTTACGTCAACGGCAGAAGAGGAAGCTTGGACCTTTCCGTCGGCTACAGATATGCACCGGCAGATCCTAGGGTTTACCAAGTGAATTGGGGGAGAGGAGGGGAGGGGAGGGGAGTGGGGTGGGTTTCAATGTTTACCATTGGACTTACTTAGTTCAATCGAACCAACTAAGTCGCTGTTGAATCAAACTAGAGTCCAAAATCTGGTTTGACTCATTGGATTCAATTGGGTGATTGCTCGAGGTGCCTGACGCCTGGGCTTAGGCAAGTGCCTAGGTGGTGCTTTAGTGAAGTGCGTTGCTCAAACCTTGCACGAGGCACTCAGGCCTTGCCTCACCTTGCTCGAGCGCTTGGGCGCCTTTGAAAAAACACTGAATACTGCATAGTTGGATTGCTCAAGCTGTTATGGTTAAAGATGTGTATACAATTGTTAGCAGGTCATTACACCAATGAGTCTTGATCTGGTAGTTTTCTTGTTTTTTGGACTATTTGCATTTATATGTTTGAATAAATTTGATGGTGCAAAACCACAATATGAATCCCACTAGTTTGGGATAGATGATGCTGAGAAACAATCATGTAAATTGAAGTTCGCCCCTGCACATCCTATTTAGTCAGCTAGGAAGAGAGAAACAAAAACTATTCTTATTTAGAACTCGGTCTAAGCATCCAAGGAGCATAATTTCCTTACACGTTGGCTTTATTCATTTATACATCCTTGGACATTTCTATATATGTGGTCATGGCTGTATTCACCTAAAATTGGACGATGAAACAAACAACCAGATAGAGTAATGTTGAAGTTATAACTAATGGATTATATGCAGTTTATGTGGCTGCTTTTATGGAAGTGATGAGGTGACAACAAGCATATATTATCCATTTCTCTACAAATGGTATATTTTAGGGAATATGTTTGTGTGACATACGTGTGGGGGTAGAGTGGATGGTCCAGTTTGGGTTGGCTTGTGGAATGGCAATACAGGTAGTAGTGGTCCTTATAAGATATGTTGCTTTGCATGTGCAGAATGTCATATTATTTATAGCTTTGCCTTTATGACCATTAACATTGTCTGTTTTGCATGGATTACTTACCGCTTGACATGCTACCCTGTATTTGTATCATTTGAGGCATGTGTCATGACTTATGACAGAGATGAATGTGTGTGAAAGAATTGTAAAATTTGACTGGCATGGACAGGCACAGGAATTGTTAGCTATTATTACTTCATCACATGTTGATAGCAAATTTTGTTTATACTAGGGTCTTTGGACTCTGGTGGTATGTAGTAATTATTTGTTAGATGCATACTATGTTTGCTGTTACATAAATCGTATGACTGTAAGTTATGAGGCCTGTCTTAATGAAAAATCATCTACGAGAGTTATCCAAATGTGCTTTTGAAATATATTTCTTGTCACTATTTTGTCCTTATCAGGTTCTACTGCTATATGTGAGTTTTGAATTAAACTGTGAGTATTAAGAATTTGGATAGATTCACCATTTTAAGTTTCTTTTAAAATATATTTCTGTAGGATTCATGGTTTAAAATATTTGTTGGACCGGTATGTATTATTTATTGATTTGACTGGAATCGGTCAAACCATACAGCTCTGTAACATTGGTATACTGAGCTGTACAGATCAGCATACCACTTGATATCTTGGTACCATAGCAGTCCTGATGACACATTTAAAACCTTCATAGGATTATATCTCTTAATTACTTAATAGCCTCTATTTTGTCAAATTTGGTCAGCTTGGTTGATTACAAAACATCTGATTGCCATGAAAGATAGCAGCTACAGTGACACTTCAAATTATTTGGGACGGGTTCGGCATCGTAAACACCCTAGTGAGGTTGGTTGCTACATTGTCTATATTCTGTCTAACTACTCTGGATTCCATAATATTCTGTAATATTTATAGTTGTACATGTTAAAAAGTTTTAGGTTTCACTTCTGAAAAATGTCTGGTAATTTATATCACTGATGATCATTTTGATGGATTGATCTTATTTATGCACTTAGATAGTCAACCTGTCACATGTTTTATGTTCTGGGTTGCCGTGAACAGAGAGTGATCATGGTGTCCACTGTGAGTAGAATGATATGCATCTTGCCATGACAACTATTTTCTGGGAAGAAATGCAAATGTAGCCAATTACAGTTGGACACAATTGTTGATAATACGCATCTTTCTCAATCAAATTGTTCTTTGTTCAATGGAGGCATAACCTAGTGTTGTATTACTGCGGTTCTTAATGGAACATTAGATGACTTTTTTCAGGTTTCTCCAGATGCAGATAAAGCAAATAGATCAAATTTGCTTGTTAATGACCGCAATAAATACAAATCAATGCTTATTCGTGCTTACTCATCAGTGTGGATGATAGGGGGTTTCTCTTTTATAATCTATATGGGTCATCTTTATATATGGGCCCTAATAGTGGTCGTCCAAATTTTTATGGCAAGAGAGCTGTTTAGCCTTCTCAGAAGATCCAATGAAGAAAGACAGCTTCCAGGATTTAGACTTTTGAATTGGTATAGCTTGCATCTTTTTCACTTCTCTTGCAATTTCATTGGTTAAAAAAGATCGCTAGTTGCCTGAACATTTTTTCTGCAAGAGTAATCTGATACCTTGAGTTTGGGACTAACTGTATGTTATCTTTTGCGCTTCACCTTACAGGCATTTTTTCTTCACTGCAATGTTATTTACTTATGGACGTTTTCTTACCCGGCAGCTCGTTAACACTGTGACTTCAGATAAATTGCTGTGCCAGCTCATCAGTGGGCTCATCAAATATCAGATGTTTATTTGTTACTTCCTATATATTGCAGGTTATACTTTTATTTTAAATTCTTTAGTGTGTATGATATCATGTTAACAACCGCTTGTTTAGATTACAACATTCATTTGCCATTTTATGTGCTTTATTGTCAAGACTCATAGTTTATGATACTGATCAGACTGATATGTGCTCATTACTGATTGGTATACCATTTATTTATTTTTATTATTTTCAGTGATGTTGGATAGTACAAGTTGGTATACCACTTGATATCTTAGTAACGTATAGAGTATGATGGCTTGTCAAATTTGGTGTCAGAACCATTATCCAAAACATATTAAAACTTGTTTGCACCTTTCGGTCCATTACTAATGATTTTTTCATACCAAACATTAGAAGGTCTTAATTTGTGATGAAGCAGACAATTAAAATTGTTCCACATACAGAATATACAATTTCATAAGAAATATAGTATTTTTCAAGAATTATTTTGAAGCGTGTAGGATCACCCAATAATAGGGGAAAATATAAACATGAGGATGTGGCAGATGCAGCAATTCAAATTTCTCTCTTTTCTCTTTTTCAATAAATCAATTTTGAAGATAATTCCAGATATTTCAAGCTTAAGTTTGTTTGACGCTTCAGAAAAAGAACATTATGTATGTCTTAAAGAGTGCTAAATTTGTATATTCAATCCTCATGCAAAATCAGTACAGTAAAATGTTTTGTTTGTTTTGTTTCCAATTTGCAAGGTGACTATATAGAAGACAAAGCATGTTTTCAAAGGCGTAGAGAACTGATCTTTAATCAAAATTGTGAAGATAATTGAAACCAAGGTTCGCAATATCATACCGTATCGGTGTTTTGACATGGGCTCGGTACGGTATACTATAGTGCTACAGTGCACTGCTACAATGTTACAGTGCACTGCTATAATGCTACAGTCGAAACCGGTACATACCGCCCTGTAGCAGGCGGTCCGCATACCGACAACCTGTCGGACCGGTACATACTGCCCATACCGGGCGGTACGCTTTGGTACGGCAGACCTTGATTGAAACTTCTACAGTAATGAGTTCGATATGGTTAAATTTTGTCTGCAATTGGAAACCATAGGGATAAGTGGAACTGTGGATTTTTTGTTACTGGGTCTCAATAATGTAGGCTGTTTTAACTCCCATATCATAGGAGCTCTCTGTTGTTGGACAATTGATTTTGCATTGACTCTTCTTCTGTTATGAATCTTTGGTACTGAGACCATGTGGTACCTTCAATTAATGGCTCACATCTGCAACCTAACTGGCTTCTCTTCCATGAATCTCCTGCATTTTATTTCTTATAATGCAAGTGTTTTGAAACTCGTAACTGTTGATAGAAGGATGATCAACATTTTTACATGGTGGCTTAGGCTTTGTATGGTTTATTCTCACACTGAAGAAGAAGATGTATAGGTATCAGTTCAGCCAGTTTGCATGGACACACATGATTCTTCTAATGGTTTTCATACAGTCAGCTTTCACTGTGGCAAACATATTCGAGGGTATCTTTTGGTAAACTTCTTATGTATCTGTTAATTTTTTTCCATTTACTAGAAGTTGAGTCTTATCAGCCTCTTCTAAGTACACTACTTTAACGGCTATGGCATTTTTCTTATTTAGGAAATCGTTTGCCATTATTATCAAATTTTTTGGCTGTAGTTAAAGCTCTTGTTATGCTACATGATAAATAATTATCTGTTAACTCGAGTGCCTGGGGAATGAGGACTACGTACTGCGTGGTTGTAGTTCATACTTCATTGTACTTGGATGTACTCAGAGTTGTCCATTCAGTGCAACTTGAGACATCAATATTGGATTCTTCCTTTTCTTCATTTGGGAATCTTGCAAAGCTCGAGAAATTGTGGTCCTCATCATGAGCAACAAGACTTGTTTCTTAGGATGTCTCATTAATAGGTGTCAATTTTTATATCTTTTCTGTAACTGCTTTGGACTTTCCTCCATGGGAATTATCTCCTTGATACTTTGATGCGAAAGAGCAATATTTGCTACATAATTTTCTGTTTAGATCTTGATGACCATCTTTTAACTGCTTTAGGATGGGAATAGTTACTCTGTTATTTGAACTATAATATACACAAATGTTTTTATGGTCAGCATGCTTTTAATTTTCTTCTGATTTGAAGTTTTGATGTTTGTAATTATCTTAGGAAAGATGATTGTGGCCCTTTTACAGGTTTCTCTTACCAGCATCACTTATTATTATCAATGACATTGCTGCATATTTTTTTGGGTTCTTCTTTGGAAGAACACCATTGATCAAATTATCTCCAAAGAAAACTTGGGAGGGATTTATTGGGGCATCAGTCACAACGTTGCTCTCCGCCTTTGTGGTGAGCATCATACACTTGTTTGTTGATTACACATTATTATCTAATCTCATCTGCATTCTCTTTCTTTTTCTTTTTGTTGCATAAGCATGTTTTAGTCCATTTAGTACTTTAGGACATATATGTCTTCTAAGCTACTGTTGAGAACAGCATTACAATATTTCATATGCAGCATATCGGGTTTTTTTGTCATAAACTTCCTGGATTCTGTTCTTTACCAGATCTTTTTTCTTTTCTTCACTTCTCATTTGGCTGATGCAAAATAAAAATTTAATGATGTTAGAACTAAAGATGGAAGAAAATAAAACGAAAGAGAGAAGACTGCAAGATAATTCTAAAAGAAGTAAAGAAAGGGAGAGGATTGGCCTCAATAAGAAGGGGAAAGTGGAAATATGAGAGGAGAGGAAAGAGAGACATGAGAGAGAAGCTTCAGACATTTATTAGTGTACTTTTTCTTTGACTAGGGAAAATCACAAATTAGGGTAACGTTGGCTTATATGCTCCTAAATAATAGCTGATTAGTTTTGTGTTCTCAGATTGATTAAAGGTCTTTTAACACACTAAACAAATAACAAGAAAATTTAGCACTTATTTTAACTGGAAGATACACTAATGATTTGGTTAAGAAATTTTTAAGTGAAGAAATGAACCGGATACAAGATGCAGTAATCTGTTTCCATTTTTTTCAGAACTAAATGGAGATCTATGTGGTCCTTTTTGAAACATTAGGTTAATGCCAGCAGAAAATGATTGCAGATGGCATCCATGTTGATGTGGAAGAAGTGAGATAGAGGCTGCAACCGAGGCAAGTTCGGAGGAATAGGTAAAGATGATGTTTGCGGCTGCTGCTGCTGAACTGTTGGAACTTGCGGAGTAAATTGGGTGATTTTTTTGCCACCTAGAAGCTAAAATGAGTAGGATGGGGACCCGGAGTAAGAGATGCCCCAGAAGGCAGATTATAAGGAAGAGGCTCGCTCTTTCCTTGATCAGACACACTCAGATCCTACTATTTAATAGCTCGGTCCTTGGAATAGGATTTGCTACCGAGATAGTCCTTGCTTTTCCAAGTAACTTTAGTCTCCCCTACTTTCCCTCAATCTTATAAAAGGAACCAGTAGCATTACTTGAAAATGAAACTATCTATTGTGACTTGGAAGTAGACATTCTGACTTAGGCTGAGTTTATTAGTTAGGATCTTTATATCCTAGACCTTCAAATTGGTTTTATGCAACATTCAACTAGATCTTCTTTAGGAGCACCTTAAAATAGAGTTCAGGATACCATTTTAAGATGTAGAACTCATTCTCGTACTACTTGTCAATTGGGTGACAAGCGATTCTTGAGACACCCACATTATGTTTTCTTTGACCACCATATGTAGAGTAATACAATCAGTTTTTGTTCGTATATGAAAAGATTGAATATGTCCATTACTTAAATGTATATAATTATAAGCTTGACTTGAGATACTAATGGTGTGCATGATTTTGTCTTGATAGTCTAGTTGCTGTTTGAAACTCACCCTTTCAAGTACTTTGAAATTTGAGAACCAGTGTTATACTACCGTAAATGTTAAATGCATTAAAATGCCAACTTTTAAAATAATAGTAAGACACGGATGGCATGTTTATAATAACTAAGTTTAAAATGATAAGCTATTTCATTAAGATGGACTTGGTCTACAGCCATGGTGTCTAGGCTATCATCTAGGCTACATGATAAGTTAATTGCCTAAAGTTTCTATTGTCCTAAGTAAGCTACGTTAATACTATTCTTGCCAACCATGTGGACGACTTGTCACACCGTGATGCTAAACTTGCTTACAGTGCCCACAAAACCTATTTTAGGCTCCTCTCAGAGTTGAAAAGTATTACCTTTATGCAAATATGGTGATCTCGCCGGTCTAGTACATATCGATTAGTGTAGGTGTAGCATGTATCGGTATACCGATATGTATTATTGATGTTTTGGAGAGGAAGAAAAAGGAGAAAAGGAAGGGGTGGTAGAGGAAGAGGAGGGAGGAGGAAGGAAGAAGGAAGAAGGAAGAAGAGGAGATGGTGGAGGAAGGGGAGGAAGAAGCAAAAGGAGGAAGAGGAAGAGGAGATGAGATGTACCATGGTTGTGCGCGATGAGGTTGTGACATGCACAAGAAGCAATAAGTGTTATCACTCCATCGTCTCCCATTTATATGGGCAGACTTGACCACCTGAAACGGGGGTGGGTCTGCATATTGCTTCATGCCCGAACCGGTAGGCACCGATCCGAGCGAGATGTCATTAATTGTTTATGATGAAGTGTCACCAATCCTGTTGAAATAGAGGATGAACTCTCAACAGTATTTCTGTAACATTAATTTGAGTATGATGAATGGAGGATTGAAGTTTTACTCCTTTGGTTATGAAGTTTCATTGCTTGATTAGAAAATATAAAGGAATGGGCCATCATTGCTCACTGTTATTCATCCAGAGCTCATTTGCAACTTACATGGATTCAAGCAAATCTTTGCAAGCTTTAAGATTATATGAATTATTTCACTACAACACGGCCATTAGTACAGAAGCCAGAAATTATTAATCTGCTATCATATGGTTTTCATCTTCTGATCATTATAAAACACAAACAGCTTGGTCAATGACAGGAGAAACTGTCTTTTGTTTGTATTCTGTACCACCGGTTATTGGAGATTAATTGAATGCTAAAATATTTGAGGGTCACATAAATTTAATGGAAACATCAGCTAATTTTATAATAGCTTAATGACATCTTGGACAACTAACTACTTAGTAATCTGAGGGCTTGTTGTACTTGTAGATACACCCTTTCAGTGTAAGAAATGATATCTTCAAAAAAAATTTCATAAATGGTACTTTGATGTGGTTAACAACATGAAAGAAAATAATTGAAAATGAAGCATGTGTCCAGTTTTCGTTCCATGGATTGACCACTTCTTGGGATTTGTCTTTTTTGTATTTTTCGTTGTTTGCTGCAATGTTGCAAATTTAAATTTTCATATGCAAGGCACAAATGGTATGCGGGTACTGGGTATATGGAGGATATATCAATGGAGATAGACTTTGCAGTAAGCTACTATTGAATTTTGGTCATTTTACTATTTTTTTAATTTTCTTTTGCAGTTAGCAAATATTATGGGTCATTTTCAGTGGCTTACATGTCCTAGAAAGGTAACTTACTGATGCTCTAAATAATTTTCGGTTTGCTACAAGCTGGATGATGCTTTTTCTTTCCTTTCTAATGGTGGATAACTTTAGGACTTGTCAACTGGATGGCTGCACTGTGATCCTGGTCCATTGTTTAAGCCAGAATATTTTTCACTACCTGCATTGATGCATCAATGGGTAAAACTCAAACTAGAATATGTGTCTTTCTACGAACTAGCAAATTTCATTTCATTTAGTTTTTCATGTAGAAAAAAGAATCATCTTTTTATGGTCGTATCTATTTGTATCTTGCTGCTTTCTTTGCTGTTGGCCCATGCAAGTTCTCTGCCTTGTATTAAGTTAAAGTTACTCATATTTGTTCAACAGTTCATGAATGTTGGTATAAATTTTTCAATGAGATGATGAAAATCTAACAAAGAACAAGTTCACTTATTATTGTAAACAAAATATGCCCAGTTACATCTCTCATAATAACTATTCAATTGCATGATTTATATGTTCTCTCCAAACTAAACTACTTGGTTGATTTACTAGCTAAGAAGAATTAATCAGTAAGTTTAGGAATTACATATGACTTTTAATCATCTTTGAAATTCCTTTTCAGTATCTAAGAGAATCATAATGCCATGGTTTAATCACTGTTGTGATACAGTATGCTTTCCAAATTTCAACCTAATTGATAGCAATCTGTTGGTTTCTATCTTCGTATGATTTTCTTCCTCTTATAAGTAATATATACTTTCTGTTGAGATTTCTCAATTTACATTCAACTTTTCTTTCCTTCCTGTAGTTTCCTTGGAAAGAAGTGGCAATTTTGCCTGTACAGTGTCATGCTTTAGCTTTTGGTCTATTTGCATCAATAATAGCACCATTTGGAGGATTCTTCGCAAGTGGCTTTAAAAGGGCCTTCAAACTTAAGGTGATACATGGTTTAGAGCAACTGTTGAAAAACTGGCAGACTCATTAGGCAATATAAATGTTTTCCAAACATTTCTAGGACTTCGGCGACAGCATTCCTGGACATGGTGGTATTACTGACAGAATGGACTGCCAAGTAAGTTGCTGGTCTTTGACATATTTACTGAACTCTTCTGCTTACCCCAACAAGTAAACCAGTGGTTGGGTAGCTGCATTGCAAGAGAACTACATCCCCCTCTCAGACATATCATATGTCTTATATTTACATCCAAGCCAGTCTAACTAATTTATAGGTTGACCAATCAGCTTAGATGGTCATGTTTTTATACAACTGTGGTATTGCATTTTCTTTTCAAATAATGCATTGCGAAAGTTTGACTTGAGGATAACCGTCACCAGATACAAACTTCTGAATTCTTACATCATGAGGCGTAATCTAGCCCCCAACTTGATGAATCAACTAAGCTTACCCAATTCTGAGTACTTAAGATGCGAGAAGCGATTTTTGTGGAAGTTATTTGTTAATATTGAAGTAAAATTTCATTTTGTTTGAGGTTTCACCGATGTGTCATACTTGTCATTGTTCTGCAAATTTGCTTCGTGATCATCATCTAGTCATTAGTAGTATATTATAGTTAAAGCTTTTAAGTAATATACTGGGTTCACCTGATCATTAGTAGTTTTTTATTGGTCATCTAAGATGGTATTAGTGGCTTTTATTAGTTGTAGGTCTCCTATATGCTCTAACCACAAGATTCTTTTGATTGCTGCTATATGAAGTAAACATGAAATATTGAGCCAGTTGAAAAATGCAGGAGTGAACAGGGATTTTATGACATATAGTTTCATTTCATGCTTTAAGTGCTGCAAAAAAGAAGAATGCTATACTTAAAAAGCTCATGTAGTAAGAAGCCACAACCTGTGGCTTGAACCGTTAGCATGACCTATTAAAAAAGCTCATGCTATACTTAAAAAGCTCATGCTATACTTCCTGTTTAGCATGTCCTGCCTCCAATCTTGAGGCTTTCATATAGTGTGGCGAAGATATGCTTCGGATATGGCAAAGGCCTTATGGGATTTTGCTGATCCTTTTCTTAATAGTTATTTGAGAGAACTAACATTTTGCGGAAACAGATGTTTTATCTTTCTAATATCTTGTTTGGTTTGTAAAGTCAAAAGATGTATTATGATATGATGAAAAGATCTTGTTAAATCCGAATTGCAATTAAAGAGGTAAATATACTTAAGAAACTCACCTCTTTTGAACTTGCCTTCCTTGTTTTATGTTTCCTTCTACTTGGTCTCCTTTTGAAACTTGAAACAAAATGACAACCATGGTCTAGAAGCGATGGTTCTTCAAGGGCATCATGGTTGATTTTTAACATCAAGTTGTTGCCCATCTTTGTAATTACCATAGGTTCTGATAGTTCTTTCTTGTAGAGAACTGATTTGTTATTTCAGTTTGTATATCTGGTTGTAAACTTGTTTCCTAGATGCATTGTGTTGCAGATGGTTATGGCTGTGTTTGCATACATATACCATCAATCATTTGTCATGCCTCCGAGCTTCTCAGTTGAGATGTTCTTGGACCAGGTATCGTTGTTCCATATATTCCTTTACTTGTTTTACTTCCTGGTGTTCTATTAAGAACTTTTTGAAGATTGTGCAGATATTAAGGAACCTTACCATTGAGGAGCAGCAGCTTCTATACAAGCAACTCGGGAATTTTTTTCAAGCAAGGCAATTGTTGCAAGCCTAGTTCCGTCTCTAATTAGCAACCGGCTTTACGTACATTATCGTTTTCATTGTTCACTCTCCAGATGGGTCTTAGAGTCAAGCGTAGCCCTTTAAACTGCATCTCAATATGCTTTCTGCTTGGAAGCTCTATGTAGTGTTGAACTTCCCACACACCTATGCCTCCATGTTACAGAAAGGTCATGTTGTTCGTTGATTTGAAGTTAGGGAAAGTCCAAGTACCGAAGGTCATTAATCTGAAATCTTTGATACGGCATCAAAGGTTTCAGTGATGTATCATCTTTTATTTCCTGCATATTACTTTCGGATGTACACAATCCTGTCTTCTTTTTTCTCTCTTGTCAAGGATGTGAACACCGAAGTCAATTAATATGGTGGCATGTATTGTGTGGCTTTAGTCTGCTTTTGCCCTGTAATAACTTTCCCTGTGCTCAAGTGTACAATTTGAATCATTAAAATGTCATGTTTATGAAATGAGTGTTTCTTTGTCCTCCTTCAATCAGATGGTCGAATGTTGTTTGATTTGTTTGATGGCTAACATCTTTCTTTTATGACCTTTCTTGTTGTTTTAACTTTTTTTTGTTCCATTTTTTTTGTTTTTGGGTTCAAGTTAGTGTCAAAGTTTAGTGTAAAATCTTTAATCTACCAAAAAATAATAATAATAAAATAAACCTTAACATGAAAGTCAGAATGATTTCTTTTGTCTGACAAACTCACTTGACAAACTCACTTTATATCATATACTAATAGTGAACAGTTGTATATGAGGAGAGAGAAAGAAATTTTTAATTTTTTAATATAAATTATAAATAAAATTCAAATATTAAAATTTAATTAAATATATAATTTTTATGGATTTGATAAAATATAGTTGACTTTAAAATATATTTATTTTGATTTCACGCGTTTTTGGCCTTTTCCATTGAGTTCAACTTAGATTCAACGGTCAAAACCCGTCAATGGATTAGACTTAGGGTAGAAAGAAGGCACGTTTGAGGGCAATCGAGAAGTGCACTTAACGAGTCGCTCGCTCGTAAGCTGAACCCTCAACCAATCGCCTCCGGAACTGGGCGGAGAGAGAGAGAGGAGGGGGGCCGCCGGCAATGGAACGGGGCGGTACCGTCCTCCAGTCCGCTCCCCAGACCGCTCGCCCTCCTTCCATCCCCTGTTGGCCCCTCTTCCCTCGCTCCCACAACCCCCCTCGATCGACTGGTTGCGGCGTCGCAAGGCTTCGACATGGGAGGTGTACTCCATGGGTCGCCGAGCAGTTGAGGTTCGTTTCGAAGAAGAATTCCTGCTCTTGTTTGTTTACGATTGGCTTGAGTTTTAGTTGATTTTGTTTCCGGATTCGTGGTTTGCCCAAAGTTTGTTTCTTTTGGTTGCTTCTGTTTTCATGGGCTATTTTTGTTGAGGATAAAACCTAATGAGATATGGTGGTACAGACATGGCTATGAGTTCAAAGAAACATAGATCAAGTAGAAGCGTTCGAATGGTTTGCCATTTACCGTGCATAATTGAAGTGGTGGAGGAGAAAACTCACTTTTATACCTTCTTGGTTATCCCTCCGTTCGGTCCAGGTCCTTATTTTCCGACGTCCCTTTTGATTTAATTGGTCGCTCTTCGTTATTTTCAGTTGGCTTGAGTGTTGTTTTTGCGGTCGCAGATTCATGATTTGGCCAGTGGCCATTTCTTTTGGTAGGTTCTGCTTCCGTGGACCTTTTTTTGTTGATGATGAGACCTAATGAGATACGATGATAAAGCACGATCATTAGAAGCACCATAGGTGGTTTTGATTTGCTGTTGCCAATGAAACAAGAGAAAGGATGCAAAGTATCTTCCTCATATGTCAATAATGGCATTCTGTTGCGTGGTTTTTGGTAATATACGTAACTTAAACAACCTGTTATAGATTCTCAAGAGCATGCCTTTCTATTCTGGGCTAGAATAGATACAGAGATGGTCCATTGTACAGATTGAGTTGAAAGAATCTAGTTGATTTAAACAGTTATTATTGGGTCCTACTCTTTCTTGCTTGATCTTAATACTGAATAAACAAATTATAGATGTTCAATGTCAATAAGAGCGTGGTACATGTTAACGAAATGTTGAATAGAATACACTCAACTGGCTAGTGTGGTGGTAGTGTACCCAGGCTCGTTACCTTACATCAGGGTTTTGAATCCTCGCTGTGGTGCCTTGTCTACCGAGCTCCTTGTTCTCTATGGTAGTCTATCTTCCCGATGTGGGGTCTAATGCGTCTAGTTATGCCTACAAAAACAAAAAAAATTAAGAATTTCTGCATTTGTATTTTAAATCTCTATGGCCTTGTTTTGCAGGTATTGTTGTTGTTTGAATAAAAAGAGATACTTGCTGGTGCATAAGGTTGTACAACATTCTATGGCAAGAGTTTTTAGCTCAGGTGGACCACAGGAAACAAATTTAGGTAGTGAAGAAATGAAGAAAGATAAGTTTCTTATTGATTGTGGATCAGATCAAGAATGTGTGCTTGGTAGGTAAATTCCGACATTCGTATTTCTTATGTCTACTATTTTAGACAAATTTATCATCTGTGCATATATGAGAGGATATGAGACTTCACAGTATTGTATGTGTTCTTTTGGGATCCTTATTTAATTGGAGACTTATGTTATGTTTCACTTTACATGATATGATGAAGTAATATTTTTCACACCTGTTATACTTATTTATTTATGTATATTATGGTATTTAGCTTCTATTATCTGAGCTTGAATATGTGATGAATTGTTAAGTAACAAGGCATGTATACTTCATAATCCATCGCCCGGTCAGTTGCCATATGAGACATGCCTTTTTCAATAAATTATTCCAGGATATGGCAAAATATCCTAGGATCATATGACTTGCATAGCAAGGCAGGGTGCTTTACTACGGTGCAGATAATAATTTTCTTTAAACATAATATCATTTAGATTTGTCTTGATTCTCTAAGAATTTCTTGACTTGCTAAGAAATTCTTAAATCTCTTTTAAGGGCTTCAACTTTCCACTGATATGCTTCACTAGGTGACTTTCTTGGGCTCTCCACTATATGCAATCCTAGATCTAACTTTGATATATTCTTTTTAATTAGTATTTGTTCAACAAATGGCATTCATCATTTGCACTTTATGTGGGCTTCAGTACCCCGATATTTGAAAATCCATGTTTAACATGCAGTCTCAATTCTGTAGCATCTGAATGGTGCAATTTCTTCTTTCTTTATTCTTTAAATTATCCATTTTCTTGCTGATGTATATTCTTTATTTGCCTTCAAGAAGTGCAGTCAGCATATTTTGGACATTTCTTTTAGTTTCTTTGTATTGTTTTGTAGGAGGTATAGTGGCCTTAGGAAAGTTTGACGCTCTTCATACTGGTCACCGTGAACTTGTCATACAAGCATCAAAAGCTGGGAGTCCTTTCCTCCTTTCTTTTGTTGGAATTGCTGAAGTACTTGGTTGGGAATCAAGGTGCACACCATTGCATGCTAATATTTGAAATGTTTATTACATTGCTTTTCTTCTCTTGGCTTATGTACTTGTAGTCCTCTTTGATGAGTGTGAACTCTGGAAAGTGTTCTTTTCATTTCCTAAGTTGTTCTGCAGAATGACTTGTATTCTTAATATTTTTAATTTCTAGAAGATTATATACTTAATAATTTTAAGAAAGCATTGCAACAAATTTTACTCTAATAATAAAACCAACTATCAGTTTGGTGCATCCTGGTAATTGAATCCAATGATTTATATCTATATCTGTATCCGTTTCCAATTTCAGGAACTGGTTAGATGGTACACCGGGTAAAATTCGACTTTTATTGCCTGACATGGAAAAAAAATAAATACCTACTTGTACTGACCTGTATCTTGGTCAAACCACTATATACCAGTCAGTATGTTCCTATTCGACTGGTGTTTGAGACTTTTCTGAAATATAATTCATAGCACAAGTTGTTGCAATCTTATATATCCTAGAATTGTTAGAAACCTGGGTACATACTCTGATCTAGAAATACATATATTGCTTTTTGTAGCATGTTTGATCTGGTCAATGATTAGCAGTAATTCAAACTTCAGGGCCTCAAGGATTAGGTCCATGAATTTTTTTTTCTGTGAGATGCCATTCTTTTTATGCATGTTTGATTCAAAACTACACTAGAATTACACCTTTTGTTTTTAATCTAGTTTGGTATGTTGGAACTGGAGCTTCTAGACATCTTAATTTTTAATAAAAAGGCTGGAGTTAATATCACGAGTTAAGCAACTATTCTTGGGATTGGATAACATATCGTGTTCATTCCTTCATCTCTTTTATTATGTGTTCTCAGATATCCAAAAGTTAGCATAGTCTTGTACTTTGTTAGACTGAGCTTTTAGCTTTTGCCCTTGACTACGAGTATTATTTTCAGTTCCCAATTTACTTGGTGCTTAAACTTTAGTTCTCTGTCTTGGCTTGCTATTGGGATCTGCAGCATAGCTGATGCACAACAGGATTTGTCGCATTGCAGTTACTTGTAAGGCAAACAACACAAGAATGAACTCGACCACCATCAGAGTAGCTGGATGGTCTGTATCCAAAGGTGTTTTCCTATAGATCAGGGGTCTGATCCCTTAGTAAAACACATTATCTGGATATCTCTCCTATGAGTGTTTTGTAGCACGCACACACATATATGTTTGTATACAAAAGGAGCAAAAAGGAAAAAAAAAAAGAGTCTACTCGGAAATCTGTTAATTTTAGATGTCTGCAACATGTTTTGAAGTTTTCTTGCATCTGCTTTTTCCCTGCCTCTGTGTCAGGCTTGATTTTTCATTCACTCCCTCTTCCTTTGAGATGAACCTATTGTCCACATTAAGCTTAAGATGGATGATGACTTGTCATGTTCACACATTCATAAATGACTGTTGTGGTTCGTGAAGATCCCAGTTGGCCGCTTTATGCTGCATTTCTTGGTGTGTAAAGCTTACCATGTATTTGCTCATAATATCTTAAATGCTCTGTGTCCCCAAAATCCAAGTGTGTGACAAGTAAATTGGACCCAATAATAACTGCACTGTTAAAAGTGGATAAGTAAGCAGAAAAAATGAAGTGTAGAATAGCCTTATAATAGTCACAATCATGCAACTCGTGGGGTATTCCAATGTCTTCTCTCCAGCCTCCTGTCACTGGGTTTCATTCATTTGCTTCTAAATGATATTTTATCTGAACTTGTTAGTTTTTTGCATTCTATTGATAAGTTACTTGCATGCTTGAAGCTACTTTGTCTTGGCTTTAGGAATTATAAGCTGTCTCAACTTTCTGCACAGGCCTCCTATAGTTGCACAATGTGACAGGAAGCGTGTACTCTCTTCCTGGGCTCCTTATTGTGGTAATGAAGTTCCCTTGGAATACCAGGTTCAATTTTCAATTGTCAGGCATCTTACCCCGCGGCAATTTGTTGAAAAGTTATCTAAGGAGCTCAAAGTAAGTGGAGTAGTTGCAGGTATAGCAATAACCACTTTTTGGATTTAAGGCTTGTCCACAATTACAGAATGAAATAGTGATAATTTTTTTCATCATTGCAGGTCAGAATTACAGATTTGGATACAAGGCATCTGGTGATGCATCGGAGTTGGTGAGACTCTGCAAAGAATATGGTTTGGCTGCATTTATTGTAAGCCCCGTTATGGACAAGAACCAAAGATCCTATAACGGTGCTTATAGAAGCATCAATTCAAGTGACAAAGGTCAGGTATCATCTACACGTGTTCGCCATGCTCTTGCTATGGGTGATGTGGATTATGTAGCGGAACTTCTTGGTAGAAAGCACCGGCTCGTGCTGTCTTTGGATAAGCTGTTTTGCTCACAGAAACGGATTTTGGTTCCCAGGTCATGCATGTTGAACCAGCCACCAAAGGATGGTGCATACTACAATTGCACCGTTCTTGTGGATGATAAGCTCGTTGGACCTGCCAGTGTGGTCATTGATACTGAGAACATCAATATAGAGTTGGATGATGAGAGCTTGGAAGCACAAGATATCACCCCGGATCATCAGTTCATTGGTATAGAATTCGGATAGCTGATGCTCCTGTGGGACTTGAATGATCCTTGTAGATCTCCAAGACATTGTGTTCTTTTCATTTGATCAACAAATGTGGACCCTATACAGCTCCTCCTACAATCAGCACCATCGTTCTGGATGGTGATTCATCGAGTGAACAAACAAGTTCTAGTTTGATGTGTTCATGGTCCGGGAGAAAAAAATGTTTGTAGTGGTGGATGCTTCATATTTTTATTTCTCTTTTAAGCAATGAAAGTGTCAAAAAATTTTCTCTAGGACGAGAAAAATTGAGCCAACATGATGCTAGATTGTAATCCTCATTCGTGTCTTGCTTCAGCTAGCTAAGTAGATGTGATACTGCTCTGTTGTATTCCATATGTATCCATATGCACCTTAGGACTTTTTGAATCAAGTCAACAACATTTGTTGTCAAGCGAAGATTATTGATGAGGATATTATATGTGTTTTTTTAAAACAAAAATTAATTATTCATCTTGAAATATGTGAAATAAAATAAAAGTTAGTTGAAAGATCATTGTCTTACGTTCAGGAGATCTTTCTACATGTCAAGTTAGTCAATATGTGAACTTCCTTGTTGGTATACAAGTAATATTAGATTATGTTGACACTTTTAGTTAAATATATTATATTGATCAAAATATTTTGAACTGTCATGAATGAACAAAGAAGTTGAGTTATTAAGCTAAAAGATGATAAGCTCACAGTCTCTTTTGATCCAAATGTCTTTAAAGCTTTCCTTAAATAACTCACATAAAGCAAAAATAAGAAGGAAAAACCTTAGACAAATTTATATTCAACATGAATCCCTGTACCAATCAAACCATTACATTCAACATAGTAATAAAAGGCAAGTGTCTATATGTCTCCTCATATTTATGTTAACTCATAAAATCATTCATAATTGGTCTGGACAAAAGCAGGAGACTAAAGACAACTCTATGTTCCTAAAAAATAGAAGTATATATATATATATATATATATATATATATATATTAATGAGATGGAGTGTACATTTAGAATAAACACATGGGGTAATGTTATATTAAAATATCTAATATTAAATATGCTTCGGAGCCATGCACACGTAAACCCCCCAAAAAATATCTATGTAAAAGTGAATTTGTTTTGGCGGCAATATCACCAACTCACTTACTCTTCTTCTTGGCCACACAGACTCGATCCCCAAATCCAGAAACAAGCATCGCCATGTCACTATGTCTTCACGCTCTTCCTCCCAACCATGCCTTCCTCCCTCTCTTCCGCCCTTCCACCACCGCCGTTACCGCTGCCTCCCCTCTCCGACCTCCGCCCTCCTGCCGCTAACGCCACCGCCTCCTCCGTCTCATGGAACGCCATCATTCGCGCCTGCGCCCGATCCCCCGACCGCAAGCACCTCGCCCTCGTGCTCTACCGCCGCATGCTCCCCACCGCTCGCCCGGACAACTTCACATTCCCCGCCGTCCTTACCGCCTGCGCCTTCCTCTCCGCCCTCCCCGAGGGTTTCCAGATCCACGCACAGCTCCTCAAGCTCGGCTTCGGCGGCAACCTCTACGTCCTCAATAGCCTTATCCACTTTTACGCCTCCTGTGGCCACATGCCCCTCGCCCGCAAGCTGTTCGACGGGATGTCATCTCGGTCGCGGGTCTCCTGGAACGTGGCCATCGACGGGCATGTCGGAAATGGAGAGTACGACGCGGCGCTCGCGCTGTTCAGGGCCATGCAGCACGAGTTCTCGCCCGACGAGTATACAATCCAGAGCGTGATCGGAGCCTGCGGGGCCGTCGCGGCTCTGTCGCTGGGGATGTGGGCTCACGCGTTGGTGCTGAGGAAGTTTGACAGAATGGTCGCCGATGACGTCTTGATTAACAATTCGCTGATCGATTTGTACGCGAAATGCGGCTCGATTGCGATGGCTAGACAAGTGTTCGAGCGAATGCCTGCCCGGGACCTGGCCTCCTGGAACGCAGTGATCTTGGGCTTCTCGATGCATGGACGCGTCGAGGAGTGCTTCGATACCTTTGCTAGGTTGGCCAGCGAGAAGAAATTTAGGCCGAACTCGATCACGTTCGTCGGCATCTTGAGCGCGTGCAATCACGGCGGGCTGGTCAACGATGGGCGGAGGTATTTCGACTCGATGGTCCGCGAGTTCGGGATCGAGCCTCGGATCGAACACTACGGCTGCATGGTTGATCTTCTCGCTCGGGCAGGACGCATAGGCGAGGCTCTGGACCTCGTCTCGAGCATGACTTGCAAGCCCGACGCAGTGATTTGGAGGAGTCTTCTCGACGCCTGCTGCAAGCAGAATGCAGGAGTAGAAGTCAGTGAATCAGTGGCGAGGCAGGCTCTGGAATCCGACAACGTCGATTCCAGCGGGGTCTACGTGCTCCTCTCCAGGGTTTACGCCTCGGCGAACAGATGGAACGACGTGGGTTCGGTTCGTCGGCTGATGAGCAACGAGGGAGTGAAGAAAGAGCCCGGCTGCAGCTCGATCGAGACGGACGGCGCGGTGCATCAGTTCGTCGCCGGCGACACAAGCCATCCGCAATCGAGCAGGATCTACGAGAAGCTAAATGAAGTGGAGCACAGGCTTGCGATGGTCGGCTACGAGCCGGACTCATCACAAGCACCTTTGGTGGCTGAACTCGACAGTGTGAAGTGGGACTCACTTCGCTTGCACAGCGAGCGGCTGGCCATCGCCTTCGGCCTGCTCGATGCGAAGCCCGGGGAGCCGATTCGGGTGCTGAAGAACTTGAGGGTCTGCAGAGATTGCCACACCATGATCAAGCTGATCTCGAGGGTGTACGATGTGGAGATCGTGGTGAGAGATAGGATCAGATTTCATGAGTTTAAAGATGGTTCTTGTTCTTGCCAGGATTACTGGTGAGATTTGGAGGATATACCCTGATGTAAATTTAGCAGACTGCATCTGAATTCGTGGACATTTCATGGATAAAAATACTGGCTTTTCATAAATAAAAAGAAATATTATTCATATATAATTTAGGATGAATTTTTGAAAAAAAAATTTAATTTTGAGAATTTCTCAAAAAACATCTTGGTCAGATGAAAAAGATCATTTTATCTCTACCTACATTGACCCACTATCGTCAATGCTTCTATGCCATGCATCGCCTCCACTATAATCTCTACGCTCTCGTTGGATCCCAACAATCACCTCCCCTCATCTCTTTCTCGTCAGATATATTATCAACAATCCTCATGCAAGAAAGGAGAGTGCGTGAGAGTCATCGTTGCTTTTGTAAATTTCATTGACTTTGCCTTTGCTCACCCACAACCCTGACACGAAGGAGGGGGAACAAGGGTCACCATTGCTTCTTTCCTTGCATGAGGACTACAAACGAAGTGCATAACGTGTGAAAGGGTAAGTTTGATGAGGTAGAGGGGAAGAGAGGCGGTTGTTAAGGTTCAGTGAGGATGAGACCTTCGCTATTCATTGCCTTCAAGTGCGGTTATACCTGTGCCACAATTGATAGATGATTATTCAGGATGGAGAGACTATTGATGAGGTGAAGGTGCGACTAGAGGTTGAGCAAAGGAGCGATAACCGATAAGAATAGAATAATAATTTAAAAAAAAATTACTATATAAAAATTAAATTTTTTAAAGTTAGGTGCTGTCTTAAAAATAATTAAAGTTAAGAATTTTTTTTCGAGAATTCGTCTTATAATTAACTCAAAAATATTTTTGATCAATTTCACCTTTTGATAATTTTATTATGGCGTGGGATCCACGCAGAATAGGAGATCCTTCTCGCTGCTTGCCACGTCGGTATGACATTTTCCTGGTCATTCTTTTCGGCAATTAAGGTCCGGAAGGCAACACAATGGACCGAACTTGGAGCGCACGAAACAGACTTTTCTCTATCCTTCGTCGGATCGAAATTAAACGGACGGATGCGTTCCATGGAGAACCGAACAACTGGAAACTCCCTGTTCTTTCTGGAAGACCGTTGCCCTATAATATGTATGTGGATATAATAACTGCCCTTTCTTCTTCCATTCACCGAGAAAGTAGACATCCCAATCTTGTTTTTCCCCTGATCGACGATGCCTCGCCGAAGCTCTGGAGGTAACGCCCTTTGATCCGCGGTTGGATGAAAAATATCATTGTCAATCGTCCTCGTGCAAGAAAGGAGGGGGCGTGAGAGTTGTCGTTGCTTCTGTAAACTCTATCGACTTCGCCCTTGCTCACCCACAACCCTGGCACGAAGGAGGGGGCACAAGGGTCATCGTTGTATCTTTCCTTGCATGAGGGCTACAAACAAGGTGCGCAAAAGTGTGAAAAGGTAAATTTGATGAGGTAGAGGGGAAGAGAGGCAATTGTTAGGCTTCGGTGACGATGAGATCTTCGTTATTCATTGCGTGTGTCTGATTATTCGAAGTGGAGAAGCTATTGACGAGGTGGAGGTGCGACTAGAGATTAAGCAAAGGAGCGATAGTCGATAAGAATAGAATAATTATTTAAAAAAATTATTATATAAAAATTAAATTTTTTAAAGTTAGGTGCTGTCTTAAAAATAATTAAAGTTAAAAATATTTTTTCGAGAATTCGTCTTATAATTAACTCAAAAATATTTTTGATCAATTTCACCTTTTGATAATTTTATTATGGCGTGGGATCCACGCAGAATAGGAGATCCTTCTCGCTGCTTGCCACGTCGGTATGACATTTTCCTGGTCATTCTTTTCGGCAATTAAGGTCCGGAAGGCAACACAATGGACCGAACTTGGAGCGCACGAAACAGACTTTTCTCTATCCTTCGTCGGATCGAAATTAAACGGACGGATGCGTTCCATGGAGAACCGAACAACTGGAAACTCCCTGTTCTTTCTGGAAGACCGTTGCCCTATAATATGTATGTGGATATAATAACTGCCCTTTCTTCTTCCATTCACCGAGAAAGTAGACATCCCAATCTTGTTTTTCCCCTGATCGACGATGCCTCGCCGAAGCTCTGGAGGTAACGCCCTTTGATCCGCCAAGCAGGTCGTTGCCAATAAGTTCTCAGATTGTTGTTGTCGCTGGTTTTGAAATCATCGAGAATAGGTGTTCTGGATGTCTATCCGATCAAGTAACTGGCTGTCATTGTGATCATTTTGTGTTGTTCTGTTATTGATCTTGTCATGCAGAATGATCAACAGTGTTTTTTTTTCATTTAATGCGTTTAAACCTTTTCCTCAAGGTTTGTGCTCGATTTTGCTTTTTATCGTTTTTTCTTTTGGATCACTGAGTTTTTGTTTCAAGGTACGATTTTTTGGATTTTCCTTCTGGCATCTTCTTCTTTTATACCAATAGAAAAGATGTCTCAGTAATTGGAGTTAATAGTGTTGATTTTGGTTGCATACGACAAGCATGAAGAAGCATCGCTAGACAATTAGTGTTACTAGGATTTGTCTCATGGCTCGCACCATGTGATCGAAATCCAAGAGATTTAACTCTAGTTATGAAAGACTTGAGTAAGTTCTAATTGGAAGCATTGCCAATTTGATGTAGTATTTCTTGTGAAAATTGAAAATCAATGGCTTTGGCTTGTAACTTCTCTTTGTGAAACGTATAATATGTTGTTAAATGCTTCAGTTATTTATAGACGTCTTCATGTACACTTTTGTTGTTCCTTAGTTACATTGAGTTCTTCAATCTGCTTGAGCATAATTACTACATCTAGCATGTAAATTGTTGAATATAACATTCAGAAAGCCTATCAAACAAGTGCACATGAAAAAGGTTCGCCAACCGTAACAGGGCCATCTGACAATTCTAGTTTTCTTTAACAGTATTGTTCTTGAGTCACTATAGCTGACTACTCCGCTGATGATTTTGTATGATGTAGTTGCAGTAAGTGACAAGAACACTCGACTGAGTGGATTGTCATTGAGGTTTTTGCTTCTCAAAAGCAAAAACCTGCTTATTTTCTTGCTTGATGATTAATAATAGTATGAATATTTTCTTGCTTAATATGCCTAAAAATAAAGATGAACTTGTTGTCTTTGTTGGATAAGCCTTGTGACTTTCGTCAAAGTGGATCATGTGGGAGATTGGATGCTCATATTGTGAATATTTTTCTTTATTCATTTTGGTGGAAATGCATCTGTTGGTCTAATGAGTTGTGAATTATTTGTGGTGCATCTCTAGTTATTCAAAGTGTCTATGTTTTATGTTTTAATTTGTTCTCCAGTATTGACTTTCTCTACTCGATTTTAGGACGCACTGCCCCTCGTCCAGTAAGGAACCCGCCGCAGCCAGGTACTTGATCTGTCTCTCTCCTCTCAAGATCTACCTAATGTTTTGAATATGTTCTTTACATCTTTGTTGGAGTTTATGCTTTTAGTTGTGAATGCAGCTGGATGATGGTAAAGTTGGATACATTAGTAGCAATGTGTTCACATCATCACCTTGTACGGCTACTACTTTACATAGGTTACTACATGCATATATGCCATCTTAGTGCATTCAGTCATATTTGGGAGCTCATCATATCCAAGTACCTGCTACTCATTTAGTATCTCCTTAATGATCCTTGCTTGCTATTATAAACTAGAATGTGAAACCTTTTCTTACCAATGTTAAATTAAGTTCAAGCATTTTTTTTTAATTGCACACACACACACACACACTTTGTGGAGTTTTTTGTGGTGCACCTAAGTCTATTTGTTGCGTATCGCCAATAATGTTTTCTTTTGCTGCAGCTCGCTCTGCACCACCACCAGCTCCTGTTCAAGGAGGATCAGCTCTTGGAGGAATTGGTGCCACTATAGCAGATGGTAAGTGGCATTTGGCGTATCCCTTTCATCATTTTTTATGCATTTATGTTTAAGAAACATACTTTATTGCTTCTATAGACTTAGGTTTTAGTTATTGTTCCTGTCTGTAGGCATTGCTTTTGGTACTGGAAGTGCTATTGCACACAGGGCGGTTGATTCTGTGCTTGGCCCTCGTACTATTCAACATGAGATGGTTGCCCCTCCAGCCCCAGCAGCTACTGCAGCTCCGTTGAGCAGTTCTATTGGTTCCGATGCTTGCAATACACATTCCAAAGCCTTCCAAGATGTAAGTGCATTAATCTCTTTCATGTTCGCTGAGAATACCAAGTTTGATATTATGAAATATGGCTTCACTTATTATGAGCCATGGCTCTAGTAGTTAAATTCAAATGTTTACTTTATGTAGGATAGTAATAGTAGAGCTGTTTATTGTCTGTTACACCGAGTGTCAAGGGTACATCCCTTGTTCTAATTAATGGAATGTGCTGTGAAACAGTGCATCAACAACTTTGGGAGTGATATCAGCAAATGTCAGTTCTACTTGGATATGCTGAACGAGTGTCGCCGAGGCTCTGGTGGCGTTGTTGGCATCTGATAGAGCAGAAACACCACTGCTTAGTGGGACAGGACTCTTCATTGATTTTGATACTTTTGCTGTGGAACATTGTGTAAATTTATATGGAATAAGGTGGTTTGTGACCGTTATTCTTTGACAAATCTCGATAAACCAAAACATGATGAAAGATGTGAACTGTTTTGTATGGTTTCTTTTCAATAGTTTTGGATAATGTTTCTGCTGTTTTGGACTTGAATTTTTCATGCAGCAGGAGCTGATGAATTGGGGGCCTACCTTATTCAATTTGGTTTGTGATATTTGATGACTCAAACACATGAAAAATATATATATATATATATATATATATGCCATTTTAATTGATGTGTATTGCTACTGTCTATTGGTTTATTCATCGATAAATTGTAATAGATGACTTGTTCTTTTGCTGATATCTTAGAACACCTTTGTGTGTTCTATTGTAACTCACTGGTTGTCATTTGGTTGTTGAAGATATTAGGTTCTTATTTTCACAGAAATGCCTGAAATAAAGACCAGCCGTGTTAGATATCCGGAAGGGTGGGAGCTTATTGAGCCAACTCTTCAAGAACTCGAGGCAAAGGTAAGAGAAGGTTAGCTCTCATTGTTTCAGATACTCCCAGTGTTACACTGGATAATCATGCAAACTACAACGATAAGAAAATTGCATTGATTTATAGCTGAAAATAACCCTCATGATGGGGAGTGTGAAGCACTGTGGCCTATTTTTTGTATTGCTCATCAAAAAAGCTGTTATATATATGATCTTTATCATCAGAGGAAGGAGATCTCAAAGAAATTATATGAATTCTGCCTGGATCAGGGCTATGCCGACTGTAATTTAATTGCAAAGTTGGAAAAGGTTAGCGACTTCGTGTTGCTTTTAACAATTAATGTTTCCTGCTTTCGGTATTTGTTCTTTTTAAAATAATGTGCATACGTACCAGCAACATGGATTTCTGAATTTGTGGGGAGCCATCTATCTCTATTGGTTTATTTATTTTCATGTGTTTGAGTCATCTATTAATCTGTGTTTGTTTTCCTTTCTTGTTTGTAAGATTCTGAACAATCTAAGAGTGATGCAGAAGTAGTTTATGTAAAATATTTTTCCTCAATAATCTCTTTTATTTTCTTGCAGTCTCTTTCTCTTAGTTTTTATATTAAACCTCATAAACTGGTAATACATCATTAGGTGAATGTAGGATTGCTGGCATTTATCCTGATCATATGTAGGGTTTTGTCAATTTATCTCTATGTTCATAGACAATTTAGAGGCTGAACATAATGTATAAATATGTTGGTGAATGCATTGGTCTTAGTAAAAAGCCCGACCTTTTGGCATGAGTTGTTTATTATGTATGTTTATGCTAATCAGCAGTTAACAGGAATGAAGTACAGTTTATTAAGTTTTGCAATAAGCAAAGGCCAACTCTTTGTTGCATATATAGCCATTTTGATCTCTCTGTTTTGTGGGTTGTAAAATGCATTGATGAATTTTCTAGTTGGATATGACAGAATACTTTTAATCAAAGTAAGAAGTTACATGAACAAAATTACATAGTTGGTGCCAAGCTGCTACTGCTATGCATCCCAACCATCTTTTCTGCTACCGAATCTCCATTTATTGGCAGCCAAATCTCCATATACCTCTGTGAACTTAGCAAGGCAGGCACTCCTCACCTCATAGTGTGCCTGTGTGTTCCTACTGATGGCTACTCCTGAGAACTTTGATGTGTCTACCGCCCACGAAGGCTTCACATACTCCACCGTCTTCCTCGACGAACTCACATTCGCATACAGGAAATTCATAAGCACATCCTCGCAGTTGAAGTACTCATCCACTATATTCCTTCCTATTTTCGCCTCTTGGCTCCAATACCTTCCGAATGCCAACCTATGATCCATAAATGCAGCTCCGGTTAGTATCATGTTGTACCCCCTTCGTCTCCGGGCGTACTTCTCGTCCCGATACTTCAATGGCCTTCCTTCCGCGAGCCGCGGGTAGAATCCTACGATTCTCTCAGGGTGGTCTCGCCACACCTTGAATCCACGCTCCACGTCGTCGCAGGGCATGATGATATCATCATCAAGCTCGAGAACTGCTTGTATCTGTATCGATGGATCGACGTTGAATCTGTTGTTCAAAGAGTTCCTCTTCTCCACTCGGATTCTGACCGGCACGGTGGAGTCGAACTCGCTGACATTTGGCGACTGGCCTCGGTTCCACACCACCAGGATCTCGCGCACCGATGAGCATCTCGAGTAATGCTTCACGTACGTCTTCAAATTCCAGAGGCGAGCATCATATGTCATCGTCAGAAGAGTGAATTGAGAGTAGTGTCCTTTTAGTGAGTAAGCCTCCGCTGCACCATTGCCTCCGTATACGTAATAGGTGCCAACACAAGTTAGTGTAACCACTGCCAGAAACAAGAGCGCTAGAACTGACCGGCCTATACAGGTGTTGGGTCTTATTCCTCCTGATCTGAAGTGAGGTGTCATTTTGTTCAAATGGCTGAACAACCATCTAAGCTTAGAATAGAGTTGAAGATGGCGTTCTTGTGCTGCCCCAGTGAGACCGCTTCGCCTTGTTGATAACGGAAGACAGCGGCTCAAGCGCAGATTGCACTTGATTGCGCTCAGCAGCACCCCTGATAGCATAACCAGTGCAATGGCAGCTCCGAACGATGTGTAGCCTATAACAAGCCTGCGAACAGCATCGCCCGAAGGCACTCGATCGCCATCCATCACCGCGACCCACCGATCCGTCGTAAGCTGTTGCACGTCTAGGTGATGGTAGCGAGCTCCGTTCCAAGCGTTACGGCCTTTTTGGGGCTCGTCGATACCAAGTGGAACTTCGACTTCCTCGTACTCATCTTTGGTGAGAACCTTGACTTTGAATAGACGTACACGCCGCCCGTATGTATCACCGCAGTCTTGTCCCGGGCGATACAGCTCGCCGTCGTAGGTGAACGGCCTTCCTGCATTTCTAGCACCTAAGCTCTTGTCCATGTTGTGAACTGGATTCTGCTTGTGCGGTGACCAAGGACCCAAGGGAGAGCTGCTGTGCCAGATTTCGAGCTCTCCATTCTTTTTGGCACCAGGAGCACTGAAATCTGACCCGAAAAGCCAAAAATGACTTCGGTAATTGATGATGAATGAATCTACGAGGGGCTTCTGAAGAATGACCTTCTCCAATTGCCACCTTAGAGGAAATTCCACTGCCCGGTAGAGCCGGAGGTCCTCTTTCTTACTGCCTTCAGGCATCATGTAGATCTGCGGAGCCAAGACATGTTATTAGGAAGATTAAGCTTCAGGTCGAAGGATCAAATGGCTCTCTGCTTGTTTTAAGAGTCAAAGGCAGAGGACGATCTGACCTGATCCTGGTAGCTGAAAACATACGGATAAGAGAGGTGCCACTCCTCATCCAGGGCGATGCCCAAGTGGTGCCATGTCGCACCCTTGTCATTGCTGATAGCGACCCCAATGTCTCCTTGCAATGTGATAGGGTTCTTGGTTTCGAAGAACAAATATAATACATCACCCTGAACAGAGGTTACAGAGCAGAAAGATGTGGTTTAACGATTAGAAGTTCTAATGTCCTCATGCATGTATGTTGGAAATGAATTCAGTCACTCAAGAATGAACATAACATAGAATTCAAGTAAATAGTTGTGTTCTAAATATTTCCATACCTCAAGAAGAAGAGTAAGCTACTGCTAAATTGAACTCTCTCTATTGCTCAGACTCATACACTACACATGATAAGGTTATCCTCTCGGTCGACTTTCTCCCTAATTCACTGACCTGGATGAAGAGAAAGGGATCAGCGACGAAGTTGCTAGGAAAGCCAGCATCCGACGCCGAAGCGCAAGTGACCACCGGATTCGCCACCGGCCATGCCGCGGTGTCGTTGCTCCACACGTTCCACTGCACGATCCCGGCGGCCCCCCAAACACATCCCACAATCAAGAATCAGAAAAGTCAACCCAACGGAAGAGTCAAACCCAAAGGAGAGAGATGATGTAATTACGGATTCGATGGGTCTGAGGGAGAGGGGGGAGCGGCCGTAGAAGAGGCCGACGGACCAGGACCCCTCGCCGTCGGGGAGGCAGCCGAGCGAGGAGGGGGGGAGGGGTTTGGGGAAGGGGGAGAAGGTGAGCCAGGCGAAGAGAGCGGCGGTGGAGCCGAGGAGGAGGGCGGCGGAGGCGACGAAGAGGAAGGTGTCGGAGCGCCACCTCCGCCCCGTACTCATCTCCTTCTTCTTGGTGGTTTTCTCCTTTCTAGTCCCCGTCGCCGTTACCGGTAGTAGTGATAAGCCGGAGTCATTTGCTTCGTAGACTAGTTTCGTACAGCCAGCCGCATCATATGGAGTGGTGGTGGTGGAGTCGTTGGAGACGCCACCATCGGGAGAGTTGCTTCGTTTGACTTTTCTTCTCTTTACGTGTGATTTCTTCGCTGTACTTCGTGGACTCGGCGACCGCGATGGAAAGGAAGGAAGGCAGGAGGAAAATGAAATGTAAGAGGACAAAAAAAAGGGCCCCACCACCGTGTTCTAGAACAGCATCAGAGGCCAGAAACTTCCGCTATCCCGAATCTCAAAGCTTCCGATCAACCACACGGACGACGTTTCGAAGAGGGAATGAGTAGATATATTCTTCTAATACGGGATTAAATCAATAAAAAATTGATTTTAAATTAGAGATGCTAAGAACGGCATCGTTAGATCGAAAGAAGACTCATGAGAGAGGATCCTAATAGCACTTGGATTACTTTTGACTTCCCCATCAATTAAATGGTGAGCCACATATTATAATAGTTGGGGTACAAAGACATGTAGTAGGAAGCTCACATAAGATATGATGCAGCCATTTTCTAAGCACAACGATCCGTAAACTTCGTAGAAATGATAATTCCTACTCCTCAAAATCAAGCTATAATATTTTGAATAAAAATTGACATCACTACTATAACTAAAGCTCAAAATCATTATTGATAAAAGCTGGTCTGACATGTTGACAACTATCAAAATCATTAATGCTTAACTAACGTGTTCTTAATTAGTTAATACTTCAATTCCATTTGATCGATGTAACATGTAGAGCCAAAATTATGAAACATATAGTATGGCAATAATAGAAGACTAAGCTGATTAACTATTACTCCATATCCCTAGTTTTGATATACGATTTCATAATTTTATTTATGATGAGATGGCGTATATAACTTTTCTTAGCATCCATCATGACCTTCACCCATAATGATATATAATCTTTTTTGACATTACGACCTTCACCCATAATGATTATATTCCACGCAATAAATAAGCCCCCTAGGTTTACTATAAGGATCCATTTTGACTAATTACTCTCTATGACCCAATACTTGATTGAATCTTTAAAATCTAAACTAACTTAAGCTAAAAAAGGTTTGTCGGATACATTTTTGACATAGTTCCTATATGATTTTGACTCAAATAATATCCTTTTGGTACCACCTCCACTCGACCTAGAGTTATGCCATTTGCTTGAATCCAAGCCAACACTTGAGTTTGCTGTCGATACTTCTGAAATTTTTTTTTTTTCAATAAAGAATAAGTGACGAAGGTGAAATTTGAGCCCAAGGCTTTGTAATAATGTTTTTATTAGTTAAATTAACTAACACTTTTAAAGAAAGATAAAACAAATTAAAGAAAAGAAAATGGAAGCTTCCTAAATTAGGTGATAATGTGATTACCTCCCAAAAACTTGCAGAATATAAATTAAGTGATCGAAACTTCCTAAATTTCAAAACCTAGCAGGCTTACTGGGCCCACGTGCAGCCCATATTTTGCATCCTCTTGGGCTTTAATATGAGGACCTACTAAGGTCTCTTTTCATAATACCACCATATTACCTACTCAATGCTATATTTTCAGGTCAAAATAACCATATTAAAAAAAAAATGCCAAAGGTTAGATTTACTGAAAATATAACAATTCACATAAATATCCAAGAGAAGTAATTCGATATAAGTATCCCTACGAGAGCATTATGCACTATTTCCAAGTTTCACAGTGAGTATATTTTCCTAATAATAATCACTTCAATGTGTGTTGGGTTTTCTTTCTTTTGTGATCAGGAATTAAGATGTTGGAATTATGTGGAAGACTATATATTTTTAGGTTCAAGTTTATTCAGTGCCCTGTAAAGTTTGCACCAAATGACATTGGAACGAAACAAACAGTTTCATAAGTCGTCAAAACAATTTTGATCGATTTATAGTTCATCAAAATGGTTATGACTGAACTATCACTCAAAATCGTTAAACAATATACTATCACAATTTAAGTAAATCAAACCCGAATTATTGACACATCTACAGTCAAGTCAAAGTATACTAATTCATTCAAATCGAACGGCTATCTGTTCGATCCTGATAGGAACTGTGTGCGATCTTCTCTTGGGAAACATGTTTAAACTTGATCTTCTCATTTGATATTTTTATCTTTACTCTTTCTTGAGCATTAATTCTTCTTTGTTCATGGGAGGATTATAACTCGAGTGGTTGGATCTCATTTGACACATTCCGATATCTCCCTTATATGGCATGGGTCTTCTAGGGACAATCCTATTTGAAAAGCCTTTGCTCCACCTTGACACAATTTGTGGTGGCTTTACTTATCTAGAACAGCATGGTTTTTCAGGCTCCATATGTGCTGGTAAGGGTAACTCTGTGAGCGCTGACAATGTGATTGGTAGTCATTTCTCTCTAAGTCTAAAGAATGAGAGTAAGATTCTAAGCTTTTTGGGACGAGAAAGTTTTACCATCGATGCCATCTAAGCAATTAAACACACGTACTGTGTCTTAGTCGTCCAGTATTAAACAAGAGGTACTAGAATATTTATAAATATTTTCAGGTGCATACTACTTTGCTTAATGAAATATGGTCTTAGTTAAAGGACTTAGTGATAACTATCTCACTTCATCATATCACCCAATATTAGTGAGGTATAGGAATTATCCTATAACTTTTATATCATAGGCCACTAGGTATAATATGGATATAACTACCTAGATAACTATCTATGTATCATTTTCTTGATTCAGAGTTATATACATCAATTTGGGATATAAAAAAAATATGCTTCCGAATTTGAAGTGATTTGGTGAGAATATTTATTACTTGTTTATCTATGCCATAATATTTCAATGTTATGGCTCCACTTGCCACAAGATCCTAGATGAAATGATAGCGTATCTCTATATACTTTTTTTCATGAAATATTAGATTCTCCGTTATTACAATTATAGGTTCATTATCATAAAATATTTTAGTTACTTCTTTTTATTTTTGATAAAGATATTTAAGAAGTCTTTGAAGCTATATTGCTTAACAAGCTGCTAATGTTGTAGCTATATATTCTACTTCTGATGTCAATAATATAATTGTTGCTTACTTTTTTAAAGTCCAAGATATAGCTCCTAATCCGAGATTAAAAATATTGCTTGAAGTACTCTTTCTATCATCCAAAGCCCTTATCCAATCACTACAAAACCAAATAATTTATATTTAAAATTATGATAATACAAAATGTCATAATTTGTAGTTCTAGTAATATAGCACAAAAATTTTTCTAATAGCTCTGAGATGATATTTGCTTGAGCTATGCATAAACATGAATACTACACCAACATAGAAGGTAATATTTGGTTGAGTTACATAGATCAAACCTTTAACTAAACTTCTGTAATATCTTGCATTTGCCAAACATGTAGTAGCTGTAGCTTTGCAATTAATCATGTTAGATTTTTTGAGTAAATCCATTATATACTTTGTTTATGAAATAAAATTTTCATATAATCCTTCACCTCTAACCCAAGAAAATAGTGTAGTAGACTTTGATATGACATTTCAAACTTATTCATCATGTATTTTTTAAATTCTATTATAAAAGAGTTAGATGAACCTATATATATAATATCATCAACATAAAAGGCAAACTATAAGAATATTATGTTTACCTTCCTTCTTTAGATAAAGAATAAGTTCATTATTGCTTCTTTTAAATCTATTTTGATAAAAATAATAATCAATTTTACTATATCATGCTCTTGAAACTTGTTTAAGCCCATAAAGAGTTTTCTTTAGCTAATACACATTTTTTTCATGTCTTTTAACTAAAAAACCTTTGGGTTGAGTAATAAAAACTTCTTCTTATAAATCTCCATTTGAAAATATAGATTTCATATCAAATTGATAAGCAGGCCAACTCAAGTGAGCAACTAAAGTCAAGAAAGTTCTCATGGTTTTGAATCTAGCAACTGGAGAAAAAGTATCATCAAAATCAATACCTTATTACAGCGAATATCCTTTTGCTACAAGCCAAGCCTTATGTTTTTGGATACTTCCATTTGTATTATACTTTATTTTGAATACCTATTTTAATCCAATAGTTTTCTTTGCTTTCAGTAGATCCATTAGATCCTATATTTCATTATTCTCAATTGACTTGATTTCCTTTTACATTGCCTTTTGTTGTTCTTCTTTTTCAACTATTTCCTCAAAACGTATAGGATTTGAAATAAACAAAATAAATATTGAATCATAAATTTTTATTAGTAATCTGAATTTTCTTGGAGGGGCTTTATTTGATGAATCATTTGATGAATTTGAATTGCTATTGGGTGAGACTGACAATGAACTTGTTGGAGTAGGATTTATCTCCTGAAGTGTCTAGTTCTACTGAAATCTAAATTTGTTTTTTACCTTCATTGGTTTTTTAATTCTATTTTACTCTTTTATCAAACATAATATTTTTATTAATAATAACATTGTCATAGGATTATATAATCGATATACTTTGGATTATAAGGAATAACTAATTAAGATGTATTTTTTTAGATTTTTCATCAAGCTTGTGATGGTTTTGTAAATTTACCAAAGTATAAGCAATACAATAAAAAATTCTTAAATGGCTTACACTTGACTTTATACCATATCAAGCCTCAACAGAAGTTTGATTTGTAATAGCTTTTGTTAGTGAAATATTCAATAAATAAACTACTATTGCAATTGCTTTTGCCCAAAACTAATTTAGAAAATACTTTCCTTTAAGGAAAATTCTTACCATTTCAATGACAGTTCAATTCTTATGTTTATTTATACTATTTTGTTTCGGTATATATGGTGTTCTCAAAATATTATTTTCTTTATAAAAGGAATTAAACTCATTAGATAAAAATTTATCACTTCTATCTATCCGAAGTGTCTTTATGCATCTACCACTTTGCTTTTCTACAAGTGCCTTGAATTTTTAAAAATTATCAAATATTTTATATTTCAATTCTAGAAAATATACCCAACTCATACAACTATAATCATCCATAAACAATAGAAAATATCAACTTTCACCAAATAATTTTATATTTATAGATCCACATAAGTCAACTTGAATTAATTTCTTACTTTGTTTGTCATAAATGCATCTTTCACATATATTAAGTATATTAATTTTGGGTAATCCGAAAACTATTTATTTTTTATTTACAACATTAAATCCTTAATGTTAAGATATCTATATCTTAAATGCTATAAATTAGACTTGTTCTTTTGAGTTGTAATAAGAGTATACTTTTTAATATTTGAAATATCAAGTGAAAACATCTTGTTTTATGTCATATAAATATTTATCATGATCAAACCATTTTTTTTTCTTTAATAGTATATAAACCATCATCAAATATAATTGAATATCAATCATTTATCAATTGTTCAATATTCAACAAGTTATGTTATAAACTAGGAATAAAGAAAATATTATCAAGGTGTCTTACCTTTCCTTAACTTATCTTCATCTCAATTATTCTTTTCCCTTCCATTTGGATTTGGTTATTATCTCTAAGTCTAACTTTCAACTTTTGAGTTTTACTAATATCTCTAAACATTGATCTTATACATGACATATGATTAGAATATCCACTATTTAAAAACCAAATATCATTTGAGATATTGTTAACTTATGAATACGTCATAAATAACCTACTACTTCATTTTCCTTCACATAGCTTGGTTGCATTTATCTTTTTTAGTAATCTGCCTTCAAAGTGACCAAACATTTTATAATAGTAACATTAAATTTTACTATTGTAATTTTTTTTATTATAATTTGATTGCTTTAGTTTATCATGCCTCTTTCTATTCTATTTCCTTTACCATGAAATCTTCCTTTTTTGTCTCTTCTTTTGAAGTAGAAGACTCTCCTTTAACCTTGAAATATTTTTTTTTCACTTTTCTCAAGCGTCCTATTTAACCTTTCTTTATGTGCTTATAAGAAACTCATTAGTTCCTCAAATGAAAAAGTAATAAATCTTTTGACTCCTTAATTACGATAACAACATGATTAAATTTTAGAGTTAAACTTCTCAAAACTTTTACAATTATTATATAATTATGAAGATGTTCATCATAAGATTTTATTTGACTAACAATTTCAATCACATAAGAAAGAAAATCTTGCATCAATTTATTGCTTTTCATGAATAAAATTTTAAACTCACGATGAAGGGTTTGAAGTTTTATTGTAATTCATTTTAAAGTATCAACTAAGCTTACTTTGAGGTTGTCGCTGCCATAATTTTTGAGAAGATTGTCTTATGTACAGCTTGTTGAATAAAAAACAATGCTTTTGAGTCCTCCCTCAGCTTAATTTCTTTATATAAATATGCATATTCATTCTCTATTAAATCCCAAAGATCTTGAGACTTAAATAGAGTCTTCATCTTGATACTTCAAAATTTATAGTGTTTGTCCGAAAAGATGAGAGTTAAGGGTTGAGACATAGAATTACCATTGAAAGCCATAATGCCCAGTTCAAATTAAAACTTAGCTCTGAGACCATGAATGTTAGGGATGGAGGAGCAAGAAAATGATAAAAATAGAATACTATAATGTAATTAAAAGAGAATGCTTTCCATCAAGAAAACTGAAATAGTATTAAGCAAGAGGTAAGACTAAGAATATTTACAAGATATTCCCAAGTACATATTACCTTACTTAATGAACTATGATCCTATTTATATGACCTAGTAGTAACTACCTCACCTCATCATATCACCTATAATTGAGTTAGGTGTAGGAACTACCTCTATAACTTTTAGATCATGAACCATTAGGTAGAACATGACTATAACTATCTAAAACATAACAATTATCTAAATAACTACCTATAAATTATTTCTCAACATCGGGATGCTGCAATGTAATTGCTTGGTTGTGGTGATAAATAAGTGCTAGCAATTGTTGTTGTCATCCTTGTTGTGTTTCTTTGAATAAAACAAGAAATATGCTATGGGTCCATTGGTTATTGAATGCTAATTGACGATATAATGATACTTGAATCTAATCGATGCTTGCATACCTTGCATTCGTGTGTCACTTCACATACATACCAATAATATATCATCATGATAGTCGTTCTTGTGATATACTTGATGATTTGATTGGGGTAATCAAAATTTTTTTGTCCAAAGTAAAAAAGATCAATTTCTAAGGAAGTCCAGTATAATTTGTTCTTGAACATCTAACCTATAAATGCAAAACATTCCATGGGTCACTCCCTTCTTTCAAAATGTGAAAGATTTCATTACTTTAAAGTGATTGGCCAACCAAATGGCCACCATGGTTGTACTCCTCATATTAGTCCTCAAAATTGTGCTATGGGTCCATGGTACAATGAACTTGCATCGAAGTGGTATAATGAATTCAAAGTTCGATTTTATGATGCTATGTTGAATGTCATTTCGTGAAGCCGTTTTCAAACCATCTCAGATTGCTGTCGCGCTTCATAGAACATGTATTTCTATTGTATTTATCTACTACCAATAAAGGTAACACGGCGAGTGATTCATGCAAAACATATCCTAAGCCACCATCTATTCCAATAAAGGAACCATCTCAATTAAATTTGAACCATTCTTAATAAGTTTTTGTCCATTGAATTTATATATAACTTATCTGTTGAACAGACCTATCAAGTTTATGAACCTTGTCATTAGCCAAAATGCAAGCCATAATTTTACGGAAAGGAAAAGTAGGGGAACGAGTAGTGTGAGCATAGATGATCTCATTTTGAGCTCTCTAGAGCCACTACAAGCTATTGTAACTCGTGTTCATGTTCGAACCTGGAACTCTTGCGCGAACACTTTCTCATTCATAGGGTCATTGTCACAATGTTTTTTTTTTTTTGTTTTCTGTTTCTTAACAAATGTAAGTGGCAACGATGAGATTTGATTCGGTATATTTGCCATAAAGAGTCAAAATATTTACTAGGTTCGTCATCTAACATCTTCAAAATAGTCAAAATATTTGATTATTCTTGATAGATAATTTTCGTAATCACACCTCACATTCGCGATAATAATGGGCATGCCTTTGTCATGACAAGTATGAGATGAAGAAGTTAGAGGCTCTAAACACTAAGCAGGCTGGAGCAGTTCGTCCTTTCTGATAACAAGGATGGGCGGCCGACCACCAAATCCACCCTTCCTTGTAATTGGAGGTTATCCACAAGGACAAGATGAAGATGGAGCTCGTCGTCTCAGCCAAGGGAAGGAGCTAGTGGGGCTGAACCACACGGCCAATGTATTCATGTTCATTATATTTACTAGCTAATGGAAGGAGATAGTGGTCCTCACATCTCGTTGCTAGCAAACCGTTAATTGCGCTGAATGCATGCATGCAATAACAAAAAAGGAAGAGCACGGAATATGCATGTTTCTCGTTTACGTGAGATTTTAGGACGGTGGTGGTTGGGAGTGCAATTCTTCCTTGCTGTATCCATCAGTTGCTGCTAATATGGTGAGTGGCGTTGTTAGTCTTCAAAATTCCATCCCTTTTCTGACTTCTTCAACTACACTTGCTCGTATACTACAACATAGATGGATGGATGGATGGATGACATGTGGTGTTTATTCTGATGCACGCAGGGGAGAATGGTGAAGGTGGGGCCATGGGGTGGCAACGGAGGGGATCCGTGGGATATGGGACATCCCGACCACATTACCAAACTTAAAATCTATTATGGAGATAACATTGTGGGGTTGGAAACTACCTACATTCTTAACGGTAATTCCCACACCGACAAACGTGGAACCACCACCGGCGCTTCCAAGGAGGTATATCTATACATCTATGTGTATATATATACACACTTATCGACTTCGTGTCTTTGTCCAACCATAAAAACTGGTTCGACCAGATTAATGTTTTCAAGCAACACGTTTGGTAGTCAAACCAATTTC
>LVTN01000192.1:0-15097 GCA_001649415.1 Musa itinerans
TATCTCTCTTGAGGGAACGTGGCATCAGTGATGAGCGCATCGGGCATATGGTGGTGACACTGTCAGGCTGTTTTGGTGGAATAGACAAATTAAAGGAGGTTATCAAATATATTGAGGAATTGGGTGTTCCATGTGACTCTGGACTATATATTTATGCACTTCATGTAGTCATGAGCAGGAAGAGATCTAGTTTTGATGCTACCAGTGCAACTCTGATGAGCTTTGGGTGTTCCCAGCCTGACATCGTTGCTTTATTCAGGAAGTGCCCATACGTTTGGGCATTCTCCAAGAAGACCATATGTGACAAGATGACTTTCCTGATGAAGGAAGTTGGTTTTGAGCTGAAATCTATCATTCGCGATCCCGTGATTCTTACTTGCAGCTTGGAGAAGAGGCTGAGACCTCGATATGAGGTTTTGAATTTTCTTAAGCGGAATAAATTGCTGGATGAAGGACATAATCTGCGATCCGTCATACGACTATCTGAGGAGAAGTTCATTAAGAAGTATCTTTTCCGGCACAAGGAGAAATTTACTTCTCTCTATGATTCCTATCTTGCTGCTGTGCAGGGAAAGCCACATGTTGTTACTTGAAATTGAAACTTTATATTAAAAAGATCAAGTTCATACTGACAGCACTATTTAATCATCTCAAATTTTGTGACATAAATTCTCCAGGAGTTTCTTGTTGAACATCCATGATGATTTTGAGATTCTTTTATTTATTTATTTTTTTTACAACAAATTTTACTGATTCTTTGATATTGATGTTGACTCATAAATTGATAGAACGAGTGGGGAAACAGTCACTTCCTCAGAAAGGTAACCCAAATTTTCTCAAGCTTGTGTTATGTTTCTATCATAGCCAACTAGTTTCTATCAGCTGATCAGTGTCAACTTTGCCAGAGTCACGTTAATTGGTGTGAAGTGTTACAAAAGAAACTTTATTATTGGTTCTGTTGGAACTTGTGAAGTCATCTTAGAATGTTAATATGTTGGAGTTTTTAATGTTGTGGAAGAGCCATATTGATATGGATTTCCTTGATCCAATGTCTGCTGAGTTCACCATCTCGCCAGCTATAAGGAACATGTTGTAAGTGTGAATCTCCAAATATTTGATAGGTTCTTTTTTCTTTTTTATGATAACATTTTTATTTAGTTATTTAAAATTCAAACAACAAAAGCTTTTATGAACTCCGTATTATCATCCTTCGAACCGTATCTTCCTATTGCTTATTGACTGTGCTATTGAATCATCTTAAGACTATAACATCCATTTTGATTTTGAGATTGGTTTTTTTATATATTCTTTCATGCCACGAGCCAAATCTTTTATCCTGTTACGGATGTGAATGGGAACGAATTACTTTAGAAAGATGGTCAAAAATATTCTCGAGCCTTTATGTTATGGTTCTACCGGAGCTGGTTAATTCTCTTAGCTGATCTTTGTTAACTTGGCCTCAATCATTTTAATTGGTATGGATTACGCTTAATTACTGATTTTATTGGAATATGTAAAATCTTGATAGTTGAACTATAATTTAAATGATTGGGATCTATTTAAATAAAATATGAATAAGGATAGAATCATGGATATTATTAAATGCATTTGGATTGAAAATACGGTCTAAGTTGTATACATCGTTGAAGGGCTCATGATAGATGAATGCATAGAGAAATATAATCATTCGATCTAAGCCGTATACATCGTTGAAGGGGTCATGATAGATGAATGCATAGAGAAATATAACCATTCAATGTATACTTACCATTTATCCACCTCTGTATCACTCGTCTTTATTTCTGTTAGAAAATCTACTGTTATAATCAAGTAGCGACGAGGAGTCACTATTCATATGTTACATGGAATAATATGGTAAATAATATTAAGGAGTCTTTATCGAAAAATAATCTAAGTGAAAGTCTGAGACGAAAAATGATCATAATAGACTAGTTGAATGGATGATAATGCTGCACATCATATATTCCTCCTCGAATGAATGAAAAATTAGAAAATATCAAGGTTTATGTATTTAAGTTATTCAGAATCATAAAAACTCTATGACAACATATTTCTTTTTAGTAAATAATTTACTAACAAGTCTCTTTCATAAGTCACTGATAGCCACTTCTTCTCTTCTGTTTATCACGATGGATATATATGATTTGTTTGTTTCATGACATAATTATTTATTTCAAAACTAAAATAAAAAATAAATAAATTACTAATATAAGATTTCATCCCGAGAGGATCTTGAGTTAATCAAAGAAGGTGTTTTTCTTTAAGACCCTTTTAACATGAAACTTCCAATTATGAAGGTACTTGGAAACCACAAGCAACAACTTTTAATACTTTGAATAATTATCTTATTAAATTATTTCTCAAGTACTCTCACTTATGTGTTTGATCATAGGAAGGATCTCTTAAGTTGCAACATCATCAACTGCTTATGTCTTTTCTCCTTCTTCGTTAGATCTTGATAAATATTGCCTTGATCCTGTATCTTTCTGTAAGGATGATAAAGTTATCATCTAATTAAGATACTTGAAATTTATTATGAAAAACTACTCCTTTTGGGATGCATTCGTAAGTTATCTATTTTTTTCTACCTGAGTTGGGATTACCTGGTATACATAAAGTCACAAACTTCTTTAATATTTCACTCTCTCTACAGGACATATGATGCATAGCATCAGTAGTTGTACATAATGTAAATAATAAATATCATATTAATTCTAGTGTCAACAGTAGGTCTCTCATTATTCATTTCATTATATATATTTTTATCAAAAGTTTCATCTACACCAGCAAAAATTAGTATCTAACAATTTACTCTATCCTACTTGGAATTTGTTACTGTATATTTGTCTAATTGTGAAATCATCATCGACTTAATTTTTGAAACAAACGAAGCACCTTCGGCAATAGGCCTTACAATAAATGTACAACATCCTCACAACTCACCAATTAGCACGAGGGTTGCTTGCCTTGGGTGATTACTTCTAAAGCCTTTGCGTCCTTAGTTTCCTAGGGACGACTCGTCCTCCATCGTGAAAATTTTTTATGGAAACACAATGACAACTTGATATTCAAATATCGACCACCAAGTCAGCTGGCCAAGGGAATGAGCATTGACAAGATGGCTATCAGCATCCATCCATAGCGATATTTCGAATAGTTTAACCGCTCAAATTCTGAAGGGGAGTCAAAAGAACTCTTCTTTCTTGCCTATTGTTAATTGATCTTTTCTTAGTTGTGCGGTAACATTATTACACTTGTTGGTAAAGGATCAATCTACCACGTAACCGAATAAGTTAATGTTTCCTTATTTTATGTACTGCTTTATAATTTTTATTTCAAGCACACCAGAAAATTTCAACAATCATCAAAACACCGAGTGATCAAAGGTGCCGAATAAAATTATAATGTAACTTATTTCTGGTTCGATCGAACCAGATGAGAACGGCATCCTCAAATTCGCACCCGTGCCCTAAATGCAGCGGTGAAACTGTCTCCTTATTCACAGCCACTGCAACTGCGGCCAGTACCTTGGCGAGAGCCGGCAGCGGCGGCGGCATTTTCCTCCGTCGAGCTCTTATCGCTGCGGCGTTTTCCTCGGCGAACGGTGCATGCTGCGGCTTCCTCTCCGTCGGCGAACGGTGACAGCGCCCGGTATCTCTCTCATAATACTTCTCCTCCTCCTCTTCCTCCTTCGCCGTCGCACAATCCCTTCTCCTCCCTCTTCCCCCGTTTTTCGCAGCCCACCGCCCCCCCGCCTCGTCGCAACCCTCTTTCCCCGATCCCTCCTTCCTCTTCCCCCTTTCGCCACAGCTCACCCGCTTCCCCGACACCATCCTCCTCCTCCCTTCTCCTCCCTCCTCCATCTTTCCCCCGTTCATCGCAGCCCCCGGCCCCCCGTCGACCCCGGCAGGCGCCGTAACCATCCTCCAGATCTAGTTTTGATGCTACCAGTGCAACTCTGATGAGCTTTGGGTGTTCCCAGCCTGACATCGTTGCTTTATTCAGGAAGTGCCCATACGTTTGGGCATTCTCCAAGAAGACCATATGTGACAAGATGACTTTCCTGATGAAGGAAGTTGGTTTTGAGCCGAAATCTATCATTCGCGATCCCGTGATTCTTACTTGCAGCTTGGAGAAGAGGCTGAGACCTCGATATGAGGTTTTGAATTTTCTTAAGCGGAATAAATTGCTGGATGAAGGACATAATCTGCGATCCGTCATACGACTATCTGAGGAGAAGTTCATTAAGAAGTATCTTTTCCGGCACAAGGAGAAATTTACTTCTCTCTATGATTCCTATCTTGCTGCTGTGCAGGGAAAGCCACATGTTGTTACTTGAAATTGAAACTTTATATTAAAAAGATCAAGTTCATACTGACGGCACTATTTAATCATCTCAAATTTTGTGACATTTTAAATTCTCCATGAGTTTCTTGTTGAACATCCATGATGATTTTGAGATTCTTTTATTTATTTATTTTTTTTACAACAAATTTTACTGATTCTTTGATATTGATGTTGACTCATAAATTGATAGAACGAGTGGGGAAACAGTCACTTCCTCAGAAAGGTAACCCAAATTTTCTCAAGCTTGTGTTATGTTTCTATCATAGCCAACTAGTTTCTATCAGCTGATCAGTGTCAACTTTGCCAGAGTCACGTTAATTGGTGTGAAGTGTTACAAAAGAAACTTTATTATTGGTTCTGTTGGAACTTGTGAAGTCATCTTAGAATGTTAATATGTTGGAGTTTTTAATGTTGTGGAAGAGCCATATTGATATGGATTTCCTTGATCCAATGTCTGCTTAGTTCACCATCTCGCCAGCTATAAGGAACATGTTGTAAGTGTGAATCTCCAAATATTTGATAGGTTCTTTTTTCTTTTTTATGATAACATTTTTATTTAGTTATTTAAAATTCAAACAACAAAAGCTTTTATGAACTCCGTATTATCATCCTTCGAACCGTATCTTCCTATTGCTTATTGACTGTGCTATTGAATCATCTTAAGACTATAACATCCATTTTGATTTTGAGATTGGTTTTTTTATATATTCTTTCATGCCACGAGCCAAATCTTTTATCCTGTTACGGATGTGAATGGGAACGAATTACTTTAGAAAGATGGTCAAAAATATTCTCGAGCCTTTATGTTATGGTTCTACCGGAGCTGGTTAATTCTCTTAGCTGATCTTTGTTAACTTGGCCTCAATCATTTTAATTGGTATGGATTACGCTTAATTACTGATTTTATTGGAATATGTAAAATCTTGATAGTTGAACTATAATTTAAATGATTGGGATCTATTTAAATAAAATATGAATAAGGATAGAATCATGGATATTATTAAATGCATTTGGATTGAAAATACGGTCTAAGTTGTATACATCGTTGAAGGGCTCATGATAGATGAATGCATAGAGAAATATAACCATTCAATGTATACTTACCATTTATCCACCTCTGTATCACTCGTCTTTATTTCTGTTAGAAAATCTACTGTTATAATCAAGTAGCGACGAGGAGTCACTATTCATATGTTACATGGAATAATATGGTAAATAATATTAAGGAGTCTTTATCGAAAAATAATCTAAGTGAAAGTCTGAGACGAAAAATGATCATAATAGACTAGTTGAATGGATGATAATGCTGCACATCATATATTCCTCCTCGAATGAATGAAAAATTAGAAAATATCAAGGTTTATGTATTTAAGTTATTCAGAATCATAAAAACTCTATGACAACATATTTCTTTTTAGTAAATAATTTACTAACAGGTCTCTTTCATAAGTCACTGATAGCCACTTCTTCTCTTCTGTTTATCACGATGGATATATATGATTTGTTTGTTTCATGACATAATTATTTATTTCAAAACTAAAATAAAAAATAAATAAATTACTAATATAAGATTTCATCCCGAGAGGATCTTGAGTTAATCAAAGAAGGTGTTTTTCTTTAAGACCCTTTTAACATGAAACTTCCAATTATGAAGGTACTTGGAAACCACAAGCAACAACTTTTAATACTTTGAATAATTATCTTATTAAATTATTTCTCAAGTACTCTCACTTATGTGTTTGATCATAGGAAGGATCTCTTAAGTTGCAACATCATCAACTGCTTATGTCTTTTCTCCTTCTTCGTTAGATCTTGATAAATATTGCCTTGATCCTGTATCTTTCTGTAAGGTTGATAAAGTTATCATCTAATTAAGATACTTGAAATTTATTATGAAAAACTACTCCTTTTGGGATGCATTCGTAAGTTATCTATTCTTTTCTACCTGAGTTGGGATTACCTGGTATACATAAAGTCACAAACTTCTTTAATATTTCACTCTCTCTACAGGACATATGATGCATAGCATCAATAGTTGTACATAATGTAAATAATAAATATCATATTAATTCTAGTGTCAACAGTAGGTCTCTCATTATTCATTTCATTATATATACTTTTATCAAAAGTTTCATCTACACCAGCAAAAATTAGTATCTAACAATTTACTCTATCCTACTTGGAATTTGTTACTGTATATTTGTCTAATTGTGAAATCATCATCGACTTAATTTTTGAAACAAACGAAGCACCTTCGGCAATAGGCCTTACAATAAATGTACAACATCCTCACAACTCACCAATTAGCACGAGGGTTGCTTGCCTTGGGTGATTACTTCTAATGCCTTTGCGTCCTTAGTTTCCTAGGGACGACTCGTCTTCCATCGTGAACTAACTTAGAAATTTTTGATGGAAACACAATGACAACTTGATATTCAAATATCGACCACCAAGTCAGCTGGCTAAGGGAATGAGCATTGACAAGATGACTATCAGCATCCATCCATAGCGATATTTCGAATAGCTTAACCGCTCAAATTCTAAAGGGGAGTCAAAAGAACTCTTCTTTCTTGCCTATTGTTAATTGATCTTTTCTTAGTTGTGCGGTAACATTATTACACTTGTTGGTAAAGGATCAATCTACCACGTAACCGAATAAGTTAATGTTTCCTTATTTTATGTACTGCTTTATAATTTTTATTTCAAGCACACCAGAAAATTTCAACAATCATCAAAACACCGAGTGATCAAAGGAGCCGAATAAAATTATAATGTAACTTATTTCTGGTTCGATCGAACCAGATGAGAACGGCATCCTCAAATTCGCACCCGTGCCCTAAATGCAGCGGTGAAACTGTCTCCTTATTCACAGCCACTGCAACTGCGGCCAGTACCTTGGCGAGAGCCGGCAGCGGCGGCGGCATTTTCCTCCGTCGAGCTCTTATCGCTGCGGCGTTTTCCTCGGCGAACGGTGCATGCTGCGGCTTCCTCTCCGTCGGCGAACGGTGACAGCGCCCGGTATCTCTCTCATAATACTTCTCCTCCTCCTCTTCCTCCTTCGCCGTCGCACAATCCCTTCTCCTCCCTCTTCCCCCGTTTTTCGCAGCCCACCGCCCCCCCGCCTCGTCGCAACCCCCTTTCCCCGATCCCTCCTTCCTCTTCCCCCTTTCGCCACAGCTCACCCGCTTCCCCGACACCATCCTCCTCCTCCCTCTTTCCCCCGTTCATCGCCCTCTCCATTTTCCTACGCCGTCCCAGACAGCCCCCTCTCCAGTATCCTGCTCCGGCCCCTACAGCGCCCATCTCCCTCCTCTACACCCCTCTTCGCCCTCTCTATACATCGTCCCCTCCCCTTTCCTACTCCCTGATAGTTACCCGCTACCCTCCCAACAAGCAGTCAGCAGCATGTCATGAGCATTTACTTTAAAGAAATAGCATGTCACTGTATGCAAGTTAAATACTGTTGTTAATATAGACGGCAGGAGAAGTGATGCTTTTCGAGAGAGCAAAGAGGATCGGGGAAGTCTTAGAGGCAAAAAAGCATGGAAAAGTTAGAAAAAGAGATAGCAGAGACAATAATCGGGTCACTGTGCAAAGAAAATCATAATCATTTGCCAATAGAATCATGCCGACTATTCCCTATTCCTCATGTGAAGCATTTTAATTAAAAATATACCTAAGATAATACTAATCTAACCAGGTTTCCCAAAAGAAACTATCTCGACAGCGACTATTTATTTTGATGAAGTGTTTGGTTCATCAAACCTCTTAGTTTTCTTATTATGTTTACTGCATTGTAGTTTCCTTTTCAAGCACACCAGAACAACACAAAACCCCAAATGATACAAAGGACTCGACTCACCCTAAAGTACAAGTTGAGTAAACAACTAGAATTTGACTTGATTTCCAAACCCTAAAATCTCAATGTATTTGGTTAGGTATAAACTTAAACCTTTATGTCAGCATAGTATATTCTCTGCCGTAGTGCTGAAAGCAACTATCTTCACTGCTTGAGGCTTGTTCATACCTCAAAACACACAGGCCTGCTTATATTTGGATTGTCAAATCGTGTATTTGCTGGTTTTGTTGCTGATTGAAGGAGATTTTACTGGTAACGATAGAAAGATATTTTAATGCTCTTAATTTAACTACAGATATTTTCTTACACAAAGTTCAAACATACAAAAGATCCATATGGATGATGATAAATAGTATGAATAAGGAGTCATTGTTCATACGTTACATTGAATAATATGATGAATCATATTAAGGAATTTTTATCGAAAAACAATCTAAGTGAAAGCGAGACACGAAAAATAAGCATAATAAGCTAGAAAAGGTTGGTATCGAGAACATGATGCCCGTAGTTTTACAAACCTAAGATAATAAATAATACATTGATAGATTTTCTTCTCCGATATTTTTTCATTTCATTTTTTTGGGTCGATATGTGTCTCAACCGTCAAAGTAAACTATGGATTCATTTTACTTATTAAGCATCGCTCATTTTGGCATCCAAAATATCTTTTATATGACATTTCGATTTTTGTATGATATCGACTATTTTGTCACATGAGCATCCCGTAAGTGGGGTGGGCTCGACTAATTCAATCGGAGGCGGTTCGACGGGTTAGTCGCCCGAATAATTGAAATCCGGATCGAACATGAGTCACGGTTCGAACCCCACCTAAACCCCCACGACGCATCACCGCCCTAAACGCAAAGACCGCCACACATTCTCTTTTTCTCCGACGACTTCGGCATCTCCTTACTGAACGACGGTTGCCTTCCTGTCCATCGGTAAACAACGATAGTGGTGGTGGCATCTTTCCCTCCTGGTATCTCTCTTTCTCTTCCCCCTTTGCCTTCGTCGTTGCACACTCCCTTCTCCTCCCTCTTTCCTCTCGTTAATCGTAGCCTCGCCCCCTTGATAAGGCTCTTAGGGTTTTATCATAGAAGAAGAGAAAAGAAATGCGATAATCACTTCAAAAGGATCGACCTCCTTCGGTTTGCCTAAGGCTGAAATAATATTTGATAGACGATGAAAAAAAGCATATACATTGTTCCACTCCTAAGTCCATCAGGACTTGGACTCCTAATAAAATTAATAAATCTCAAACAAGCTCCTATCCAACTTTTGCTAGACTGGAAAAAATTGATAGAGCATAATTCAAAGTTTGAAAAACAAAGTGGATCCTAACAATTCCTCCTCCTTTCAAATCAACCTTTTCCTCAAGGCTGAGCAGCATCAAAACTCTGGGAGTTTCTCTTTTCAGCACTTCAACCATAGGATATCTGCGACGCATCACAACCTATTGATCAAGTAAGTAGGGTCTCAACTTCATGATAGTGTAAGCAATGGGTTAGCCTTCCGGTGTAATGGTCATTGTAGTCTTCTAAAGAACTCTCTCCATCCGATGGCTAATGACAATTGTAACTTTACTTTCACGTCTTCCCTTTCACATCACTTACTTTTCATTAATAAAAAAATTTATGATTAGTTTAGAAAAATTTCAAGAAATGTCACCCAGGGTTGATAGCGATTCAACTCCAAACACCACTTCGAAGTCTTCCAAAGGATAGTAAAAAGAACTCAACAAGCGATTATTGGCACTGTATAATCAGTTTTATCTTCGAGCACTTGCTATCATAAGTTAAAATCCGTCAATCAGTGACCTTTACTTCGAATTTGTCATAGCTTTCAATGTGGTAGGCAAATCGGTCAGTAATCATATTATCCATAAAATTGATAGTGCTACCAGTATCAAACAAAATCGTAATAGGCTAATGTTTCAAAGTTCTTCCAACTTTCATAGTTTGCAAGTTAGAGTAGTCAGCTAATGCATGCATTGTATGAGTAATAGGTCCAACATCTTCATCAGAATCCATACGTTCATGATCAGAGTCCACATTGTCAGCTTTCAATTCCTCCCCAATTGGTTCAATTATCAGAAGTTGCCCTTGTTTGCATTGGTGCTCCTTACTCCATTTTTCATCATAGTGCCAGCACAAACCCTTCACTGATATTTCCTTATGTTCTTCTCGGATTAGTTTTCGGGCGTTAGGGTTTCGGTTGGGAATATATGAGGCGTGTGGCTTACAGATCATTTATTTGTTATCACTTATATTCGACGATTCTCCCTATTGATTTTTTCCTCATGTAAACATACAAATGAGATTGCAGTTGTCATAGTACGGGGTTGGCGAGCTTTGACTTCACAATGGATATATGGATTAAGTTGTTCGATAAATATTCCCACCAATTGCCGTTCGGACTAGTCTCTGGCTTGATTTGATAGTCATTCAAATCTGCTCTGATTTGATAAAAAATTCTACCCTAGAGATCCAACTGGTCGGATCTCCATATTCCCATCTTGGGAATTCCACCTTCATCGTGGGTAGCTTATGTCCTATTTTTTGTTCTTTTTTCCTGTGTTTTCAAATCAATTCAACGTAAGACTTGAACTTTTATCTTATTGAAACTTATTTAAGCTCTCTAATATACTCATTTTGAAATAATTAAAGGTATCCTGCCATCGGTTCTCAATCTTAGTTTCTAAGGCTTCTAGTTGGGCTTTCACTGAGTTATTAGTAGCCATTGTGTAGAACTACAGATTTGTAATCCCCAACTCCTATTTCTAATGTCAAGTCAAGGGCGTAGCACCACCCTATTCAGTGTTGCTACTGTGACGCCAGTCGATGGTAATGTTGTGGGAGTGAAGTGTTGCTACGAGGATGCCGATGAAGCCTTGGACATCAAGAGGCTGAGAGGTAGTGATGGTGGTGCGGCTGGGAGCAGCGTCGCCGAGGGCTCACCATGGTCACTGTGTGGAGGGTCGCTACTACTGAGAGTTGGGAGCCAACGATGCTCGCTACGGTCGCTGTGTGGAGGGATCGCTACTACTAAGGGTTGGGAGGCAATGATGAGGGTTGGGAGGCAACATCATTGATGGCTCGTTGTAGTTGTTGGGAGGCGATTGCACTGCTATGACGGGATGGGACGCTGACAACCATATGATTGGGACGAGCGTTGGCGATCTTGGCCGGGGGCGACGAGGGGTGGTGCGTTGGCTATCGGGGAAGAAGAAGGTTGTGGGAGCGTCGATGATCCCTGCGAAAAACCCTAGCCTCTATGTAGCTATGTTTGTAGAGGGAGCAGAGGAGACGATGATGAGTCACAAGGGAAGTGTAGCGGCTATAGCGAAGGGAGGGAAGAAGAAGGGCTCGACTAGGAAGCTACGACAATCGTGCGACTTGTTAGCAGCGGACGTCGAGCGAAGAAGGGCTTGATTGGGAAGTCGTAGCGATCGTGTGGCTGGTTAGCAGCGGGACGCCAAGCGATAGTGAGATGCCAAGGGCAGAGGCTACGACAGTTGCTATTAATGTCGGTGGCAAAGAAGGAAGCCTAAGCGGCTGAAAGGCATGTTGTTGGAAGGAGACACTGGCAGTGTCATCTCCGACGGAGGTGCCACTGAGGGGAGAGATGGCGATGGAGTGGGCGAAGGTGATGGTCCTAGAGGAGTTGCAACTGAAGTGCGACTGTAGCAGAAAAGAGATGAGGTGTGAGAACTACAGATCAGCCGATTAGGAAAGCGTGACACTCGGCTTTTGCTAGTCTATTTATCGTATTGGAATCGAACATATAAAAGAATGTTAGAGATTTGTTTATAATTAAAGAAATAAGAGCTGAATTCATGGTGTCGTGTTCATATATTATTTAGAGAAGTTGGATTGCGGATGATCAACTAAGAAACCGAACTAATGTTGAAGTTAAAAAGGTTGAGCACTACTATTTCTCTGTAGAACTTGATGATGATATTGTATAATCTGATTAGGATATTGCAATAGAATTTGATGATGAGAATTTGTGAACTATGAAAGGTAACAAGTCAACGTGAGATTATTGTGTTACAGATGCATTAATTACTGTGTCTCACTAGGAGTTGAGAAAACAAATTCATTCTTCTGTCACACGTAAAACAAACAGAAAGTTAGAAATTATGATGATAAAATGTTCTAAATGGTAAAACAAAAACAAAATAGTTTGATCTAGAGTCAAACGCGCTACAACTGCACCACGGATCCAATTACATCTTATTGTGTACTCGGCTTTTAAAAATATTAATTTTGGTTATCACTAATAATTCAAACATTATTATATTGTTTGCACTTGCAGCTTATATTGACAAATTCTTGATCTATTTTATGCCGGTGAAACTTCTCAATAAAAAGATATATATATATATATATATAGTGTGTGTGTGTGTTTTCATCAGTGATGTGTATAGCTGAAGTCACATATAAATTTATTTACTAAAACAAGTGAAGTCACCCTTTCTTTTTTTGGTCCTAAAGCACCCTGAGGTGAGACCCCCTAGAGTTTGATAAGTGAGTTGGACGAACGAGTTCAACCGGACGTCACCAAGTGCTCGCCTGGGCTCAAGTATTAGGCGGCTCATATGCTCATTTGATTCAACTTTGGTTGGATCGAGCATGCATCAAACTAAGAAAATGGTTACATGTCGAATATAACATAACATATGAATCTGTAATTACGTCATATAATCCATCATGAATGAATCTGCATTAAAGATAAAATGAGTTACGATAAGTAATCATGTGGCTGACAAAATGGATCAGCTTTATTTTGATGAAGTGTTTGGTTCAACAAATCTCTTAGTTTGTTTATCTTGTCTACCTTTCTACAATTTCCCTTTTCAAACACAACAAAAAAATTTCAACAATCAACAAATCCCCAAATGATACTATAGCTTATTTCCAAACTCTAAAATAAACCCAAAATCTTAATGCATTTAGTTAGGTATAACTAGTCCTTTTCTAGGTTCGGTTTAAACCATAACTGAATCGAACCAACCCGATGGTTCATCAATCAAATTAGAATCGGCCACGGGTGATTTAATTCTAATTTTTTGGTTTGAAAAATATATAGACAAAAATGATGAGTTCTAAAAGAATCTAGATAGAACATGATGCTCAAATCAATTGAAGCTTTAAGCATGTACTAATGATTAGATAAAGATGACGAAATAGAACAAAGAGATCATCTACGAGTACAATGATCTCCTATTAAATAAATCAGCTGAATGGACGATTGGATTGTCCAACGGATTAAATATTTATAATTTTACATAATTTTATATCAACTTTTTTATTATATCATTAAACATTTACACTCTTTATAGTCGTATATCAATTTTTTTTAAAATTTAAAAATAAAATATATTTTTTTATATTATAAATTTTTAATAAAAAGAAAAAAAAACAGTTCAAACTAGAATCCAAATCGATCGAACTGGAATCGATCCTTGCTGGTTCGATTTTGATTCTGAATTTTGCCAAACTAAAATTAATAATTATTTACTTAGGCTAGATATAATCTTACAGATAGAATTGTTCATAGTTTAAAAAAGCATCACGCTACTTATATTTAAATAATCAAATCTTATATTTGCTACATTAGTTAGTTATAATAGAAAGAGATTTATTTGAATGCTTTAAATTTGACTACATATGTTTTCTTACAAAGAGCATAAATAGTTCGGATATTTTATGGCTTTTGTTATTATTGTGATTGTTTGCACTTGTTGGTTTTATTAGCAAATTCTCGCTGATTTAGATTATGCCAGTGAAGATTCTCAATAAATAATAATAATTTATTTTTCTTCATCCATGATAAGTAGCGGAAAGTTCTTTACGACAGCTGAAGCAATTGGAGTCACCGGGCGCCCGATAAGTGGGCCGAGCAACCGAGTTCAACCGGGCGGCTGATTCGAACTGTGTCGAGCCCGAGTCAAGCAAATTTGGATCTCTGGTTCGATCGAACCAGATGAGAACGGCATCCTCAAATTCGCACCCGTGCCCTAAATGCAGCGGTGAAACTGTTTGCTCCACAACCACTGCAACTGCGGCGTGTACCTTGGCGAAAGTCGGCAGCGGCGGCGGCATTTTCCTCCGTCGAGCTCTTATCGCTGCGGCGTTTTCCTCGGCGAACGGTGGATGCTGCGGCTTCCTCTCCGTCGGCGAACGGTGACAGCACCCGGTATCTCTCTCTTACTCCTTCTCCTACTCCTCTTCCTTCTTCGCCGTCGCACAATCCCTTCTCCTCCCTCCTACTCCCTCCTCCTCTATCTTCCCCCGTTCATCGCAGCCCACCGCCCCCCCGCCTCGTCGCAACCCCCTTTCCCGGATCCCTCCTTCCTCTTCCCCGTTTCGCCACAGCTCTCCCGCATCCCCGACACCATCCTCCTCCTCCCTTCTCCTCCCTCCTCCTTCTGTCCCCCTTTCATCGCAGCCCCCCGCTCCTCTTCCTTGGTCCCTCGCCCCTCCTCCACTTCATCACAGCCCCCGCCCCCCGTCGACCCCGGCAGCCACCTTCACCATCCTCCGACGCCAACAGCCCCCTCTCCATTTTCCTAATCCGGCCCCGACAGCCCCCTCTCCATTATCCTGCTCCGGCCCCGACAGCCCCCATCTCCATTTTCCTACTCCAGCCCCGACAGCCCCCATCTCCCTCCTCTACACCCCTCTTCGCTCTCTCTATACATCTTCCACTCCCCTTTCCTACTCCCTGATAGTTCCCCGCTACCCTCCCAACAAGCAGTCAGCAGCATGTCATGAGCATTTACTTTAAAGAAATAGCATGTCACTGTATGCAAGTTAAATACTGTTGTTAAGATAGACGGCAGGAGAAGTGATGCTTTTAGAGAGA
>LVTN01000192.1:71014-81454 GCA_001649415.1 Musa itinerans
GCACAAGGAGAAATTTACTTCTCTCTATGATTCCTATCTTGCTGCTGTGCAGGGAAAGCCACACATTGTTACTTGAAATTGAAACTTTAAATTAAAATGATCAAGTTCATACTGACTGCACTATTTAATCATCTCAAAATTTGTGACATTATAAATTCTCCAGGAGTTTCTTGTTGTAGAACATCCATGATGATTTTGCGATTCTTTTTTTTATTTATTTTTTTTACAACAAAATTTACCAGATTCTTTGATATTGATGTTGACTCAGAAATTGGAATAACGAGTGGGGGAACAGTCACTTCGTCAGAAAGGTAACCCAAATTTTCTCAAGATTTTGTGTTATGTTTCTATCAGCTGATTAGTGTCAACTTTGCCTCAGTCACGCTAATTGGTGTGAGGTATTACAAAAGAAACTTTATTAATGGTTATGTTGGAACTTGTGAAGTCATGCATTTGTATTGAAATTATGGTCTAAGCCATATAAATCGATGAAGGGGTCATGATGGATGAATGTATAAAGAAATATAATTGTGTGCGGACTTCCATTCAACATATACTTATCATTTCTTCACCTCTGTATTACTCATCTTTGTTTCTGTTAGAAAATCTATTGTTATAATCAAGTCATGGTTAATATGTTACATTGAATAATATGATTAATCATATTAAGAAGTTTTTATCCAAAAACAATCTAAGTGAAAGTGAGACACGAAAAATGAGCATAATAAGCTAGAAAAGGTTGTTGTCGAGAATATGATGGCCGTAGTTTTACAAACCTAAGATAATAAATAATATATTGATAGATTTTCTTCTTCGTTTTTTCTTCATTTTATTTTTTTGGTCCGTGCCTTAGCAGTCAAAGTGCTCATTTTAGCATCCAAAATAACTTTTATATGACATTTCGATTTTTGTATGACATCGACAGTTTTATCACATGAGTATCCTCTATGTGGGGTGGGCTCGACTAATTCTATCGGAGGTGGTTCGACGGGTTAGTCGCCCGAATAATTAAATCCGGATCGAACATGAGTCACGGTTTGAACCTCACCTAAACCCCCGCGATGCAACCCCACCCTAAACGCAAAGACCGCCAAACATTCTCTTTTTCTCCGATGACTGCGGCATCTCCTTACTGAATGAGAGCTACCTTCCTATCCATTGGCAAACAACGATAGTGGTGGTGGCATCTTCTCCTCCCGGTATCTCTCTTTCTCTTCCCCCTTTGCCTCATACTCTTTTGCCTTCGTCGTTGCACACTTCCTTCTCCTCCCTCTTTCCTCCCGTTAATTGTAGCCTCGTCCCCCTGATAAGACTCTTAGAGTTTTATCATAGAAGAAGAGAAAAGAAAGGCGATAATCACTTCAAGAGGATCGACCTCCTTCGGTTTGCCTAAGGCTAAAATGATATTTCATAGACGATGAAAAGAAGCAGATACATTGTTCCACCCCTAAGTCCATCAGGACTTGAACTCCTAATAAAATTAATAAATCTTAAACAAGCCCCTATCCGACTTTTGTTGGACTAGAAAAACTTGATAGAACATAATTCAAAGTTTGAAAAATAAAATGGATCCTAACAATTCCTCCTCCTTTCAAATCAACCTTGTCCTCAAGGTTGAGCAGCATTAAACTCTGAAAACTTCTCTTTTTTGCACTTCAACCACAGGATATCTATGACGCATCACAACCTATTGATCAAGTAAGTAGGGTCTTAACTTCATGATAATGTAAGCAATGGGCCGGCCTTCCGGTGTAATAGTCATTGTAGTCTTCTAAAGAACCCGCTCCATCCGATGGCTAATGGTAGTTGTAACCTTACTTTCACGTCTTCCCTTTCACATCACTTACTTTTCATTAATAAAAAACTTCATGATTAGTTTAGAAAATTTTCAAGAAATGTCACCCAGGGTTGATAGCTATTCAACTCCAAGCACCACTTCGAAGACTTCCAACTGTAGCAAAAAGAACTCCACAAGCAATTATTGGCCATGTATAATCAGTTTTATCTTCGAACACTTGCTATCATAATTTAAAATTCATCAATCAGTGACTTTTACTTCGAATATGTTACAACTTTCAATATGGTAGGCAAATTGATAAGTAATCATATTATCCATAAAATTGATAGTGCTATCAGTATCAAACAAAATCATAATAGGCTAATGTTTCAAAATTCCTCCAACTTTCATAGTTTGCAAGTTAGAGTAGTCAGCTAATGCATGTATTGTATGAGTAATAGGTCCAACATTTTCATCAGAATTCATACGTTTATGATCAGAGTCCACATTGTTAGCTTTCAGTTCCTCCCCAATTGGTTCAATCATCAGAAGTTGCCCTTGTTTGCATCGATGCTCCTTACTCCACTTTTCATCATAGTGCGAGCACAAACCCTTCACTGATATTTCCTTATATTCTTCTCGGATTAGTTTTCGAGTGTTAGGGTTTCGATTGGGAATATATGAGGCGGGTGGCTTACAGATCATTTATTTGCTATCACTTATATTCGATGATTCTCCCTACTGATTTTTTTCCTCATGTAAACATACAAATGAGATTGCAGTTGTCATAGTATGGGGTTGGCGAGCTTTGACTTCACAACGGATATCTAGATTAAGTTCTTCGATAAATATTCCCACCAATTGTCGTTCGGACTAGTCTCTTGCTTGATTTGATAGTCATTCAAATCTATTCTGATTTGATAAAAAATTCTACCATAGAGATCCAAGTAGTTGGATCTCCATCTTCCCATCTTGGAAATTCCACCTTCATCGTGGGTAGCTTATGTCCGTTTTTTTGTTCCTTTTTCTTGTGTTTCCAGATCAATTCAACATAAGACTTAAACTTTCATCTTATTAAAACTTATTGAAGCTTTCTAATATGCTCATTTTGAAATCATTAATGGTTTTCTGCCATCGGTTCTCAATCTTAGTTTCCAAGGCTTCTAGTTAGGCTTTCACTGAGTTATCAGTAGCCACTGTGTAGGACTATAGATTTGTAATCCCCAACTCCTATTTCTAATGTCAGGTCAAGGGCGTAGCACTACCCTATTTAGTGCTGCTACTGTGACGCCAGTCGATGGCAATGTTGTGGGAGTGAAGGGTTATTGCGATGATGTCGATGAAGCCTTGGACGTCGAGAGGCTAGGAGGTAGTGATGGTAGTGCAGCTGGCAGAAGCATCGCTGAGGGCTCACCATGGTCACTATGTGGAGGGTCACTACTACTGAGAGTTAGAAGGCAGCGATGCTCGCTACGATCGCTGTGTGTAGGGATCTCTACTACTAAGGGTTGGGAGGCAATAATGAGGGTTAGGAGGCAGCGTCGTTGATGGCTCGCTGTAGTTGTTGGGAGGTGATTGTGCAGCTATGATGGGATGGGATGCTGACAACCATGTGATTGGGACGAGCGTTGGCGATCCTGGCCAGGGGTGATAAGGGGTGGTGCGCTGGCTAGCGGGGAAGAAGAAGGTTGTGGGAGCATCAATGATCCCTGCGAAAAACCCTAACCTCTATGCAGCTATGTCTGTATAGAGAGTAAAGGAGATGATGATGAGTCACAAGGGAAGTGTAGCGACTATAGCGAATGAAGGGAAGAAGAAAGACTCGACTAGGAAGCTACGACAATCGTGCGACTAGTTAGCAGCGGACGTCGAGCAAAGAAGGGCTCGGTTGGGAAGTCGTAGCGATCGTGTGGCTTGTTATCAATGGGACGCCAAGCGATAGTGAGAGGCCAAGGGCAAAGGCTATGGTAGTAGCTATCAATGTCGATGGTAAAGAAGCAAACATGAGCGGGCTGGAAGGCATGCTATTGGAAGGAGACGCTAGCAGTGTCGTCTTCGACCGAGGTGCAACTGAGGAGAGAGATGATGGTGGAGGAGGCAAAGGTGATGGTCCTAGAGGAGTCGCAACCGAAGTGCGGCTACGACGGAAAAGGGATGAGGTGTGAGAACTGCATATCAGCGGGTTGGGAAAGCATGGCGCTCGGCTTTTGGCAGTCCGTTTATCGTATTAGAATCGAACAAATAAAAGAATATTAGAGATTTGTTTATAATTTAAGAACTAAGAGCTGAATTCATGGTGTAGTGTTAATATGTTGTTTAGATTGAGGATGATCAACTAAGAAACTAAACTAATGTTGAAGTTAAAAAGGTTGAGCACTACTATTTCTTTGGAAGACAGTTGTATAATCTGATTAAGATATTGCAAAAGAATTTGATGATGAGAATTTGTAAACTATGAAAGGCAATAGAGTCAACACGAGATTATCATGTTACATATGCATTGATTATTCTATCTCACTGGGAATTGAGAAAACAAATTCATTCTTCCATCGCACGCACGTAAAACGGAAAGTGAGGAATTATGATGATAAAATATTCTAAATAGTAAAACAGAAACAAAATAGAAGAACAATAAGGCATTTAAACCCGACGTGAATCGAACATGCCACCTAATGATATGGAGTCAAACCCGCTACAACTGCGCCACGGATCCAATTATATCTTATTGTGTATTCGGCTTTTAAAAAGATTAATTTAGCTTACCATTAATAATTCAAACATTATCACTTTTGTTATTATTATGATTGCTTGCACTTGCAACTTATATTGACAAATTCTCGATCTATTTTATGCCAGTGAAACTTCTTAATAAAAATTTATATGTTTTTTCATCAGTGATGCGTATAGCTGAAGTTATATATAAATTTATTTACTGAAACAAGTGAAGTCACCCTTTTTATTTTTATTTTTGTTGCTAAGCACCCTGAGGTGAGACCCCCTGGAGTTTGATAAGTGAGTTGAACGAGCGACTTAAATCGAACGTCGCTCGAGTGCTCGCCCGGGCTTAAGTATTAAGCGGCTCATTTGATTCAACTTTGGTTGGATCGAGACTGCATCAAACTAATTTGATTTCACTTGGACCCAAGGCATTGAGTGGGTCAGGCACTGTTTCATTTGTAAATCATAATCCAAACCTAATATAATGGTTACATACCTAATATAACATAACATATGAATCTGTATAAGTGAAACCATAAATGAATCTGTAATTACCTCATATAATCCATTATGAATGAATATGCATCAAAGATAAAATGAGTTACGATAAGTAAACATGTCGCTGACAAAATAGATCAGCTTTATTTTGATGAAGTGTTTGGTACAACAAATCTCTTAGTTTTTTTTTATAAGCATAATAACCTGTAATTATGCTGTATCAAAAATACGAAAATAACTTTTATGCTAGGATTAGAATCAAATGCATAGATCTAATTATAACGATGTGTACCTTTTGATGCTATCTGTTCAGAGATCCTATTTGATATGCTAAGCACCTTCTTTAATCCAAGATCGTTGCAAGCATCATCTTTAATCCAAGATTGCTGTGGAATCTTTAAGGAGTAGATCATTTCTCCTCTCTTCTTATCCTTTCACAGGACCCACTAAGATTGATGGTTTTGGAGAGAGGGTTTGGGGAGAGAGTTGAGGAAAAAATTGTAATCCCTCAACGGAGAGATGCGTCTATACGTCTATACGTATTAACGTGCACTCAACCCGGTCCTGTCTTTTTATATGTGAGAGCAGAGGGTCGAGATTTTCTCCCATCAAGGTTATCTCCTAAGGAATCGTTCCATAAGTGGACTTCTATTCTATTGACTAAAATATTTCAACAGAACCCAATTAGTTATATTATACATCTTATCCAATTATAAAGGGCCACAAAATCTAATATTCTCCCACTTGGCTCATTTATTGATAAGATATAAAAGAGATATTCAAAATTAAAATAAACAAAACAAAATTTGTTTAAAAATAATTTTACCTAATTGGATTCCAAAGAATTTTGAAAAGCATTTTATACATGGCCATGTTTTAAAATAAGCCAATAAGTCCAATAAACATAATAATACTATATTAAGTCCAACTATCAATGCGAGTTATAGCGGTTGTTCATCAATGTCATACTCCCTTCTATGTACCACAACATTATTAGTCTTTCCTAATATAGTCTATAATGACCCCTATAATTTGTCTTGTCAAGACAATCCTGTTATTACATTCAACCATAATATGCATAAACATAAATGTAAACAAGATAGCAGAAACATATAACTTTAATTAAGCAAGAAGAATGTCAATAATAGCATCCACATAAACATACATCACCATATCCTTTATGACTTGCTCATAAGCCTCATTCTAAGAACATATTCTTTGAATATTTTACACTGTAAGATTTTTGTCGATGGATCATCAATCATCATAGTGGTGCTTAAGTTCTCAATTGACACTTACTGTTTCTGAACTCTTTCTCTAACCACCAAGTACTTTATCTCAATGTGCTTGGAACCACTAGAGTACTGGTTATTCTTAGAAAAGAAAACTACTGTGGTGTTATCACAAAATATCTTCAGCGGCCTGGCAATTGAGTCGACCACACCAAGTCCTAAGATGAAATTTTACAGCCATAAAGATTGATTTGTGGCTTCAAATATGAACATTAAACTAAGCCTATCAGATCTTTCCCAAGCCTTCATTTCATTAACTTATTCTACAGTACTTTCATCAGTCAAATCTATAGGCTTTTCAACAAGTAATGCTAAATCAAGATTTAATACACCCAGTGTGAATTGCACATGCTCCAACCATTCTGAATAATTTGATCCAAAGAGTACAGGGCACTAGAAGCATAAGAATGTATATGCAGAAGTACCATTATAAAAATATATAATAACATTAATGTTTTGAGTTTATCAAAAATTGATGAACTATTGATATCATCTATATTACACCTTTAGGTGAAATATTGACATATATAGTGTTCACTCAAGAATATTTATGGATGACTGATACCATCCATGTGGAATAGTGTTGTTACCTTTGGGTATATAATCCTAAACTGCAAGGATATCCAAAATAGTATTATCCTATCCCATCACATAATTATTTGAATTAGATTCTTCTTTGGGATTATCTAAATCTCATAATTATATATGTTATTATGAATATTATTTCCTTAATATCATTTAGGACTAATTCATTAATATTATTTTATAAGTTATTAGTCTAGGTCACTTTGGTGGCTATAAGACTAATACAATAATATAAAATAAAATTTAAAATGTCCTATAAATGATAAAACTTTTATTGTAATTCATATCATAAAAGTCTATCATCTTAGCCACTTTGGCAGCTACTAGTTAGATAAAACTTAAGGAGATGAATTACAAATAATATTCATCAAATTTCTTTAATTTTTGCTAAGCAGTTCAATAATAAAATAACCATAATAATTATTAAACATTAATGCTAAATAGTTCAATAATAAATAACCATGATAATTATTGAACTTTAATAAAACTCATATTAATGCTATGCAGTTTAATAATAAATAATAATTATTATTATTGAATATTAATACTAAGCAGTTCAATAATAAATAACAACTATAATAATTATTGAATATTAATCGGTAAGAAAACTCATATGATAATTATGATAACATATAAATCATGCCTTCACGTAAAAGGTAAATATTATTTCACAATTTCAAATATATACATGTGAATAAGTAAATATAATTCTAAAAACAATAATTAGATTTTTTTTTTATTTACCACATGTATAATCAATAATTCATATGAAAAAACTATAAAGTAAACCATAATTTATATTTTTTTAAATCAAAATTAAATCCAATCAAATAATCAAAAATATAATCATGATTAAAATTAATCATAATTATAATAAATCATAATTATTAATTTTATAATTGAGAATATAAACTAAATTTCTCAATTTTGATAAAATCATAAATATTTGAAAGGATATAAATCGAAAATATGCGATTTATGAATGGTAGAATTATAATTTGGTAGAAATTAGACCCGAGGGCAAAACCATAAATATATTGACAGAACATAAACTAAAATTACGAAATTTAAAAGGGTAAAACTGTAATTTTGCAAAACTAGCCTCGAGGGCAAAATCGTAATTATGCAAAAACCTTAATCTTCCTTCGCCGCCGCCACCTACACGTGCGGCACTACCGCTGCTGCCTGCGACGTGGCTGCCTATGTGCGGCCGCCGCAGGGCTGCCACTGCTCGTGCACGGCCGCCGCATAGGCTCTCTGCTTGCGTGCGACCGCCGCATGGACGGGTTCCACCTGCGTGCGGCCGACCGTCGCATGGGCACTGTGATGCTCGCGTACAATGGCTACATTCGCCAGCATAGCCTTTGCCGCAGATTCACAACGAGGTCGACGATGACTATTGCTGCTTAACAATTCTTGGAAAATAAAGGTAATTTATGCATCGTAAATAAGTTAACAGATCTAATGCATTTGATCTCAAAAACCTATGCTCTGATACCAATTGTAAGCATAATAATATGTAATTATGCTGTATCAAAAAATGTGAAAATAACTTTTATGTTAGGATTAGAATCAAATGCATAGATCTAATTATAACGATGCGTACCTTTTGATGCCATCTATTCAGAGATCCTATTTGATCTGCTAAGCACCTTATTTAATTCAAGATCGTTACAAGCATCGTCTTTAATCCAAGATTGCTGTGGAATATGCAAAGAGTAGATCATTCCTCCTCTCTTCCTATCCTTTCACAGGACCCGGGGAGAGGGTTTGGAGAGAGAGTTGAGGAAAAAAATATAATCCCTCGGAGATGTGCGTTTGTACGTGTATATGTGTTAACGTGCACTCAATCTCTAGAGGTCCTGTCTTTTTATAGGCGAGAGCAGAGGGTCTACGATAAGATCTTAGGAGATTTTCTTCCATTAAGGTTATCTCCTAAGGAATCGTTCCGTAAGTGGATTTTATTCTATTAGCTAAAATATTTCAATGAACCAGTTATATTATACATCTTATCCAATTATAAAGGGCCACAAAATCTAACATTTTTATCTTATCTACCTTTCTACAATTTTCTTTTTCAAACACAACACAAAATTTCAACAATCAACAAAACCTCAAACGATACATAGGTGATGAACAACTATAACTTATTTCTAAACTCCAAAATGGACCCAAAATCTTAATGCATTTAGTTAGGTATAACTAGTCCTTATCTAGGTTCGGTTTAAACGATAATTGAATCGAACCAACCTGATGGTCCCTCGATTGCCGATCAACGGGTAATTTAATTCTAATTTTTTGATTCAAAAAATATATAGACAAAAATGATGAGTTTTAAAAGAACCAAGATAGAGCATGATGTTCAAATCAATTGAAGCTAAAGTATGTACTAATTATTAGATAAAGATGATAAAATAGAACGAAAAGATCATCTACGAGGACAATGATCTCCTATTAAACAAATCAGCTAAATAGACGATTGGATTGTCCAACGGATTAAATATTTATAATTTTACATAATTTTATATCAACTTTTTTATTATAACATTACACATTTACACTCATTATAGTCGTATATCCATTTTGTTTCAAAATTTAAAAATAAAATTATATTTTTTATATTATAAAATATTTAATAAAAAGAAAAAAAAAAACAGTTCAAACTAGAATCCAAATGGATCAAACTGGAATCGACCCTTGCTGGTTCGATTTTGATTCTGAATTTTGCCAAACTAAAATTTATAATTATTTACTTAGGCTAGATATAATCTTACTGAGATAGAAGCCACTCTCTTGACAATTTAAGACTTGTTCATAGCTTTTAAAAAAAAACATCACATTACTTATATTTAAATTATCAAATCTTATATTTGCTACATTAGTATAGGAAGAGATTTGAATGCTTTAAATTTGACTACATATGTTTTCTTACAAAGAGCATAAATAGTTCGGATATTTTATGGCTTTTGTTATTATTGTGATTGTTTGCACTCGTTGGTTTTGTTATCAAATTCTCGCTGATTTAGATTATGCCAGCGAAGATTCTCAATAAATAATAATAATTTATTTTTCTTCGTCCATGATAGGTAGCGGAAAGTTCTTTACGATAGCTGAAGCAATTGGAGTCACCAGGCGACTGATTCAGGCTGGGTCGAGCCCGAGTCAAGCAAATTTGGGTCTCAGGTTCGATTGAACCAGATGAGCACGGCATCCTCAAATTCGCACCCGTGCCCTAATCACAGCGGTGAAACTGTCTCCTTCTCCACAGCCACTGCAACTGCGGCGTGTTCCTTGGCGAAAGCCGGCAGCGGCGGCGGCATTTTTCTCCGTCGAGCTCTTATCGCTGCGGCGTTTTCCTCGGCGAACGGTGACAGCGCCCGGTATCTCTCTCATAATCCTTCTCCTCCTCCTCTTCCTCCTTCGCCGTCGCACAATCCCTTCTCCTCCCTCTTCCCCCGTTTATCGCAGCCCACCGCCCCCCCGCCTCGTCGCAACCCCCTTTCCCCGATCCCTCCTTCCCCTTCCCCCTTTCGCCACAGCTCTCCTGCTTCCCCGACACCATCCTCCTCC
>LVTN01000192.1:93893-174193 GCA_001649415.1 Musa itinerans
AACCTCAGTTGAGAAGATCTTCTAGACAACGTCAACCTTTCAGAAGATACTCTACATATGAGTATGTGATGTTTACTGATGCAGGTGAACCAGAGAGTTACCAGGAAGCAGATGACAACGGAGCATACATGTTGACAAAGATTTTACCAAAAGAAAGACAGGAGATATGCCGACAGTTGGTCAGCATGGCTTTACATTGAGGAGTCTTGGGACAGCCTCCCTTATGAGCTGAAGGGAGAGGTTGTTGGGCTGACAGCCCATAATCAGCCCATGGTGGGCTTTATTAGCCCACGGCCCACACCAGTTTGACCTAACCCTAGATTAAAATTAGGGGGTGTGGGTGGCTGTGTTTTAGAAACAGAAAATTGGCAGAAAAAGGCAGCAACGAGTGAGAATGGTGCAGCCATGTGATTCCAAAGAAAAGGAGGAGAACAAGGCAGAAAAATAAGAAAAAGAAAGGGAAGAAGACAAGGACAACGCAGAGAGACTGTTCTAAATCATCTAGTAGTGTTCTCATCTCAGGTTAGATCAAATCTACAGTAGATTCTTACTGTGATTACTTGGGAAGAATTAGAGAGGATTTAGATATTGTGCACAGTGACGTGATCCTTGTATCCCAATTATTCTCTTGTGATTGTTGCTAGGGTTTTGGGCAAGAGATTGAGATTTGTATATTCATTATTCTCATAGTGGATTATTTTTAGTTTACGCCCTGGTTTTTACCCTTCACATTAAATGGGTTTTCTACGTATACCTTGGTGTTCTATTTGATTGTGGTTTCATTTAATTCCGCTGCAGAAGAGTACCAAAGATGACTTTATTCTATCCTATCCAAAAGTGATAAAGAAACAACATGTTACACATTTCAGGGACATTATGGAGCACCAATTTCTCATCAAAGAAAAGGTTTCATTTAGAAAATTCTCTTTTACCAGCAGAGATTTGGTTGTTGATTCTTCATCGTTCTTGTTTTACTATCTTTTCAAGAATACAAGTTTGGTGAGGAAAACAGTTCTTGATACATGACATCAATGGATATTAATTTCACGCGCTGAGATCTCCAATGAAACTTACTCCTTAGTGGTGTAACTCATCTCATAAAAGAAATGCAAGCAGATTGACCAAATATTGCATGATTAACATGCCTTAAACGTAAATCATATGGCAACACTGAGTATGGGAACCTACAAATATTTTATTTTAAATATAAAAATAAGTATTTAATTTTCTTTTTCAACTCCGAATATATCTCAGTTGATAGAGCGGCGAACCGTAGCTATTCATCACTGGTTTGAGTCCTACGATGTCAGATTATTTTTATTTTTAAATTAATTTTACATATTAATCTTTTCATCTTATTTTAATTAATCGTAAATTTATTTATTAATTTAAGGAATTTTTTTCTTTTTCTGTTTAATGGTTTCTTCGATTTACTATATATATATATATATATATATATATATCGACCCCGACTGGCTCGATGGGATCGTAAGCCCAGTCCTCTTCACTCACTCGACATGCAACCTCTCTATTCCCCTCTTCAAACCGTCTTGTTTCCCCATGCAGGCTCCCGGGTGACTGTGGGTTCGACCCACTAGGCCTGGGGAAGGACGCAGCGTTCCTCAAGTGGTACCGAGAGGCTGAGCTGATCCACGGGCGGTGGGCGATGGCGGCGGCGGTGGGTATCTTCATCGGGCAGGCGTGGAGCGGCGTGCCTTGGTTCGAGGCGGGTGCCGACCACGGCGCCATCGCGCCCTTCTCCTTCGGCTCCCTCCTCGGCACGCAGCTCATCTTCATGGGATGGGTGGAGTCGAAGCGGTGGGTGGACTTGTTCAACCCGGAGTCGCAGTCGGTGGAATGGGCTACCCCTTGGTCTCGCACGGCCGAGAACTTTGCCAACGCCACCGGCGAGCAGGGCTACCCGGGGGGCAAGTTCTTCGACCCCCTGTGCTTCGCCGGCACGCTCAAGGACGGCGTGTACGTGCCGGACGTCGAGAAGCTCGAGCGGCTCAAGGTGGCGGAGATCAACCACGCACGGATTGCCATGCTTGCCATGCTCGTCTTCTACTTCGACGCTTGCCAAAGCAAGACTCCACTTGGACCACTGGGCCTGTGATCATCCAAACGTATGCACACGCATGCTTTCCTTGTTGCATAGTAAAATCTTTAAGCAGTTGACTACCGGATATTGTCATGCAAACTCTTTATACGTACGTACGTACGTACATACATACATACATACATAGTGCAAACACTAGAATAGTTCTACAAGATGGCGAGAAGCTATTTTTATAAGCAAAAACAGGAAGAAAAGGATTACTACTGCCACGCGAATGGTTCTCATCTTTCATTTCACTCGCCACATTAGCCACGCCACACGATGCTCGATCTCACTCATCCCACCAGCTCTGCCATCACAGTGGCCGAGTGAAGTCTCGAGCGCTGTAGTAGAGCATCATGAGCTCGTCGATCGCTCTCCGATCATCTTCGAGCACACAATTCCCCGAAAAATCGAGTTCAAACTCCCCACTACCATCCACGTTCTGCAACTCGGCTCTCGAGCATTTATCCCTCGAGTTGTCGCCGAACTCGCACTTCCTCTTGTCGTCGTTCCTGCGGCCGTCCGGGCCCTTCTCGGCCGCAGAATTGCCGGCCGCTTCATCTTCGGGAATAGGGGAGATCCTGAGGGAACGGTTGGCGAGCTGCAGGAGAGCTTCTTCCTGGTTCACCATCTTCGACCACACCTCGCTCTCCTTGGCGGTCATCTTGTTCTGCAACCTCTTCGACTGCCAGACCAGCTTCCTCATGTGGCCCAGGTTTGGACTCATGTGCTTGATGACGGCGGTCAGTAGGCTCAGCTTCCAAGCTTTCTTGAGGTCATGCGGCTTCCTGTAGGGCGGAGGCCCCTGAGCGTGGGCCTCGCCTTGCACCCCCCACCATGGCTCCTCCCCGGTCGGCCACCAGGGAGGCGGCAGCCCCCTCTCTAAGGGGAACCTCCGCTGCGGCGGTTCGCAGTGCTGGATGAGCGCGGAGAGGAGCGAGCCGAGCGTGCTGTCCTGTAACATACGCAGGCGATCGATGTAAGAGGTCAGAACCAGTTCGTTCGGTTGGGCGAGCGTGGACCGGGCGATGGCCGCCGGGGCATTGCGGTCGAACGCGACGGAGTCTTTCCACCAGGACTTGAGGTTCTCCGACGACCCTGTCACCGGGTCCCCCCGCTCCGGCACGATACCGTACACGAACCCACGGGCGCTGCAGTGTTGCATCATCTTGAGCATGCACCGCAGGACCCCGTCCTGGGCTCGGGCCATCGCCCGCCGCCGCGACCGCTCCTTAGCCAGGGGCTCCACCAGAGCACCGGAGAAGCCGCCTTGCTGCTGCCCCCTCCGCTGCTTCAGCTTCGTCAGCAGCAGCTGGTCCTTCCACATCCGCTTCTCGACCTCGGCCACATCGATGATTCCTTCATTCTCGCTGCCATTATCATCGTCGTCCTCCTCCTCCTCGGCGAGAACGACGACAACAGCTTCTTCGATTTGGGTGGTGGCAGCAGTTGGACCATAATTTGGTGGAGCCGAGGTATCCATTGCACCACCATAGAAGGTCACCGTGAAGATGCCTCTGGAGTGCAGTCCGCGGTAAGGTAAATCATATAAAGGCGGTTCCGACATGAACTGACAAGAGAACTCATCCTTTGGACAGCCCAAAGGTCACCATGGATTTGTTTAAGGAATACGATGCAGAATACGTGCCATTGCTGGACGGATTGGAATCTGAAAGCCATATTTGTTGATGTGCCCGTAGCGGAAACGGATCGGTTGGGGGTGAGTGTGGCCAAACCAGTTATGAAGGAGGCATGCATGCGAGCCAGATGTCGAGGGTCTTACTAATATCTGCCATGGAACAAGTGGCTCTCGAGGTCCCTTGCTGATTGCAACCAGTTATGAAGAAGACATGCATGCGACATATCAGAGAACCCCACGTCCCAATAGAGGACATGGAAGACAGACAACGTCTTCATTCCTGTGCCAATGGGTACCGGCATGGGAAGTCCCCCAGTGCAAATTCTTACCGTGCGATCCACGGTAAAAAGGGTCGCGGCTGAACCCGTCCATCTCACTCTCCCTTGAATCTAAACCGTCCATTTAGATTAATTAGTTATTTATTATATTATTATATTTAGAACAGATGGAGAATTAAGATTGAAATGAGAACCGATCCGGTGGCCAAATCCGGTCGGTTGGATTATGAATCTTGATTTATGAAGATTCCGATTCTAACTCAGATTCAGATTCCGATTCCGATTCTAACTCAGATTCAGATTCCGCTTCCGATTCCAAGATTTTGGCGGTATATCCATCATGTCGAACATACATAAAATACCAGGATCATACAACAGCCGAGATAAAGAAAAAAAACTTCACAGAGCAATTATCAAGATTCGATGAACAAATATAATAAATCCAAGTACTGATTTATAAAGTCAAATACCAGAATCAAACTAGACCCACTATTGTCGAATCCAAACAACTCAAATTCACTTCAAGTACCAGTTTAAAATATAGAGAGAGACCCCTCAAAAAGGAAAAAAAAAACTTGCTAGAACAGGCACCTTAAATGCAACACTGCCACCGCCTATCGAGCACCCAGTTCTGCATCGACGCACCAGATACCAAACCTATAGACTCGTAAAGCTGACAAGAAGGATGCATATTAAAATTGCTGCTGACACCAAACAAGACCAATGCAGAATTCTCCTCGGTTCATTTCTTCTTTTGAGCAGCTTTGGTAACCTTGGCTCCAGTAGGATCCTTCTTCTCCACACTCTTGATGACACCAACAGCAACTGTCTGTCTCATGTCTCTGACAGCAAACCTACCCAGAGGTGGGTAGGTAGAAAAAGTCTCGACAACCATTGGCTTTGTAGGAACCATCTTCACGAAACCTGCATCTCCATTCTTGAGGAACTTGGGTTCCTTCTCCAGCTCCTTGCCGGATCGCCTGTCAATCTTAGTCACAAGCTCTGCAAACTTGACAGCAATGTGGGAGGTGTGACAATCAAGGACAGGAGCATAACCATTCCCAATTTGACCTGGATGGTTCATGATGATAACTTGCGAGGTGAAGTTGGCAGCCTCCTTTGCCGGGTCATCCTTGGAGTTTGAAGCAACAAAACCACGCTTGAGGTCCTTCACAGCAACATTCTTGACATTGAAACCAACATTGTCACCAGGAAGAGCCTCCTGGAGAGCCTCATGGTGCATTTCCACAGACTTAACTTCAGTAGTAAGGCCTGTAGGACCAAAGGTAACAACCATACCAGGCTTTAAGGTTCCAGTCTCAACACGACCTACAGGCACGGTTCCAATCCCTCCAATCTTGTAGACATCCTGCAGAGGGAGCCGGAGAGGCTTGTCGGACGGACGTTTGGGCTCTTGGATCATGTCAAGAGCATCCAAAAGAGTTGGGCCTTTGTACCAGTCAAGATTGGTGGATCTCTCAATCATATTATCACCTTCGAAACCAGAAATTGGCACGAATGGGATCTTGTCAGGATTGTAACCAACCTTCTTGAGATAAGATGAGACCTCCTTGACGATTTCATCGTACCGTGCCTTTGAGTATTTAGGTGTAGTGGCATCCATCTGTTAGAAACAAAACATATGTTTAGTAAAAAAAATTACCTGAAGACCAAAGAGTTTATCATGCACCTTAAGAAGCAATCATGCACAAAATCCCACCTTGTTGCAGCAACAAATCATCTGTTTAACACCAAGAGTGAAAGCTAGAAGTGCATGTTCACGAGTCTGTCCATCCTTGGAAATTCCAGCTTCGAAGCCACCAGTTGTAGAATCAATAATAAGGACAGCACAATCAGCCTGAGAAGTTCCAGTAATCATATTCTTGATGAAATCACGATGTCCAGGAGCATCAATGACAGTGCAGTAGTACTTTGTAGTCTCAAACTTCCAAAGGGCAATATCAATAGTGATACCACGCTCACGCTCAGCCTTTAACTTGTCAAGAACCCAGGCATACTTGAATGACCTCTTGTTCATCTCAGCAGCTTCCTTCTCAAACCTCTCAATAACACGCTTATCAATCCCTCCAAGTTTGTAGATCAGATGTCCAGTTGTGGTTGATTTTCCAGAGTCGACATGGCCAATAACCACGATGTTAATGTGAAACTTCTCCTTTCCCATTTCTAATTTCCTATCTCCAATAGACATAAATCAGCAAGCTTATCATAGTAACAAATACAAAAACGTAGGATGTTTCTGACAGCATTACAAAAATAGGAAAAAAACTGCTATAAAAGAATAAGATAAAAAAAAACTTTATAGAGATCAGAAGTCCAAAATAAAGTCAAGTATGATAGACTGAGACAACCAATAAATCATGGTCTTAAAACCATGAAAAGAAAAAAATTAACTAGACCATTGGAATGCTGCAGCAAAAGGCCAAATAATCAATATGGTGATGACAGGGGAAAATCAAATTTATCAGTGTATGATAAAATGAAAAACCACTTCTATCTTTAGTTCCACTAATGATCTCTAAATATCTACTCTTAACTTTTGCAGTTCCCTTAAATTAGATACAGGTCCAAATGACGCTTGAGATTGTTCAGCTTTCTATATTTTGGAAAGCACTAGAGAAGAGGAAATAGTATATAGCAAACATAAACTAAATAGTATAAATCAGTATGCAGCTCCCAGTCCAATCTCAACAAAAACTCAAGGCTGCTATTAAAATAAATACAAATTCAAATGATACATATCTAGAAGCATAGAAAACCAAAATGTCACTATCATGTGTACTCCATTATCCCAAAAAAGGCTTGGTGAATAAAGACATCCAATGTATGTTTGTATTAATGTAAAGCATCATAATACCTCCAACTAAAATGACTGATTGATGTAAAGTGGTATACTAGATAGAACAGTTGAAATGCCCAAAATAATGTGGCAGAATAGCCAACAGTAAAATTGTATCTATCAGATCGGCATTAAACAGGAATATCAGAGCTACTCAAGCTATAATTTGCAAAACCAACAAAAAGGTGCTCCAATTTTAAATATCCAAAAGTTCACAGTCGTTCTATTGAAGTCTGCGACTGCACATAGCAAGCTACAAGAAAAAAGCACAAGAATCATCAGGCACTCTAAAAGTCATGATCCCTTAACCAAAAACATAAACTAGTGAATAAGATGCTACCATCCAACATCACATCCACTAGCGACCATAAATTTGAATACACCATAACTAGTACAAGTCGATGCTACTTTACCAAGTAAAAGATAATTCACACAACAGAAACAAGAAAACAATTCACATATCATACAGCAGAAAATAATTCATGCACTATAGTAGAAAATAATCCATGCAAAGCGTCTAGTAGGAAAATCAACTGCAATGTTTAATTGTGTTTTTTTGTAAAGAAAAATGTTTCATTTTACTGAACATGAATCTAAGACCTAATCATATATAACACAACCCAAAAATTTAAGCATGGAGGAAATCCATGTAGCAAAGGTGATATAATCACTCCCACAGAAATTGATATGATTTATCAGAAATTGTATTGAATAGAAAGATTAATTACCCTAATCTCAGACATTCAAAAATTAATTGCATACACGAGAGCCATATGTTATGCAGTTTGTTCAAGAGCTAGACAGAATAAAATATTAAATAAACAAGAAAGGACATTTTTTACACGATAACGACACTTTCTTTTTTGAGTCGTCCATCATGCCAGCACAGTATACAAGGAAAAACCTTTAGTATACAATCAGAGAGTCCCTCTCAAAATGTGATAGGCTTGTTAATTTAGAATCGCTCAAATCAAAATAATAATGACAACGACAACAACATAGTGACGCAAAATTCGCAGTCAGAAGAGTAAAATCAATGTGAATCACGATCACAACGTTATGTTTTCACCATCTTCAATATGTTTTGACATAATGTGACAGAATCATGTACCCCTAAGACTAAGCACCAATATCTGACAATGTAGCAATCAACCTCTCTTCTGATAACGACACAAAACCCTGCGCAAACAATCAATAACGCGTGGAGCGCCAGGATGCGACATCAAGAACTATAGACATAACACGGTTAATAAACTGCTGACACAAAGAAAACGTACTGAAGGATCACAAGAAATCAATCAAACAACAATCATCACGAGAGACTCTTCGACATAGCAAGCACGACAACAAGAGATCAAAGAAGGGGAGCAGAAGAACTTTTACCAAAGAGTTCAGAGAAGAGAAGTCCGGCAGAGAGAGAGATCGGCGGCTTCTACAACCACGTCCGTCGCGGTGGGAGGAGCGGAGAGGAGCCCCAGCGATCGATACTTATGGAGGACACGATTACGAAAATGCCCCTAGGGTTCCGCAAAATGTGTGGGGCCAAAGATATCATCCATGGTCCCGAAACAGATGGCGGCGGCTGCGGCGATATGGTTGCCTCGGATCCGGACTCTCGTGATCGGATCTCCGTCGTTGGATTTCGGATTTGATCTGTAGGAGAAACTTGGTCGAATCTGGACGGTTTGATCCAAAACGGAAGGTCGTAGATCGGTTTAGTATTACGTTATAAGATGTTGGACTCGGTCAGGTCGCATTGCAACATCAAGAAAGATTAGTGCTAAAAAAGTGATGATTTGAGGATTCATTTGGCACAGCCTGTGTGCTTATTTAGTTAATGTTTTGATAAAAATATTATGTTTCTAAAAAGAATATAAAAAGATTTAACTTATGGATCACCGGAAGACCAATCATGTACCATGAAAGAAAATATATAATTTTTTATCTAAATCAATATAAATTATTATTTTCCAAAAATATGATCGGATTTAAGGTTAAAGTTATTAATATTTCCGGGAATTTATCAGATATCTATATTTTTGGAGGGGTATGTAAAGTCTAATGATCACATCTGGAATTATTTTTATTAAAAAATAGATTATTCTTATTTATTCTCCCATAAACTAAAATTAAATAGTTTTCATATATATATATATATATATATATATATATATATTGTTAGGATTATTTCAGTACTAAGAGTTTAGGTGAATTAATGCTTTTATAAAACTTCGACGATTTAGAAAATTTTGTTTGATGAAATCGTATCGAAAATACGTTTAAACTTAGAGTGCAAGTAAAAGTAGCATAGAGTTAAATGATATGAGAATAAAAAAAAATGCAAACCAAGTTTATAGTGGTTCAGTAATTGCAACATATGTCCACTCTTAATTCATCTTCCGTCAAGACCATCAGTATTCATTACTGATCTTTTTTCAACAGACAAAGATCAACTACTCTATTACAACTTTTTCTCCTTTTAACAAGTTCGTTCATGAGAGAACTTTTACAATTTTTCTTTTATACTAGACCTCACTTCTCCTTTAGAAATACCTCTAACTCTAGAAGGAAGATACTATAAAATTTAAAAGAATTTACACCCTTTTTCACTCAAGTATTATTTTCTCTTTCTATTCAATTTATTGTTTGTCTAAGTAAGAATAACTAGGGTATTTATAGACCCAAAATAACTTAAAAAATGGAGCTAAAAAATATCTCATCTTAGGTTTCCCGAATCCTGTCAATGCCATCGCCTGTGTTGAGCCGTACCATCACCTACAACATTAACTACTTACGATATCATCGTCTAGTTTAGGCAATACCACCACTTACAGACTAGTATTGGGTGATATCATCGTTTAGTCTAGCGGTACTACCATATAATTTGATGGTATCATAATTTGAAATAGTCTGAAAGACTGTGTCCGAGTAATATCATTCGATAGGCAAAGGAGTTCAGATCCAATTAAAATCTACTTTCAAATATGCTTAAAATTGAGGTGTTGAAAATTAGTGGGTTTCTAGTCGAGGTCCATTAAAAGCTACATCTGTACATACTCAATAACTATGATGTTTAAGTCAGTACAAAATTTAGAGAATTCAATCAAATCCATTTAGTTAGATAACAAGAACGTGCTTTGGGTTCTCAAAATATCTAAAATAACTCCCAAAAGTTTTCTCATCAAATTTTTGCATTCATTTTTTTACTAATTTTTAATTATTATAATATTTTCATTTGACTCCTTGGCAATGCTTTTAAATAACATTTATGATATTTTATTGAGATATAAAAATACTATATACGCTGTTTAAAAACACTATAAGTGACATCATATCATATCGAGCATCTTTTGTTATTATTACTCATAAACTATTATAATATCATATTTTTATATGTATAGTTAATTCGGTTGAGATTAAAAATCTATTTAGATCATTTAGTATATTTTCGAGTAGGCCTCACAATAACATGCAAGATTGAAACACTATAACATGCGAAAATTTGTTTGATAATTAATTTACATATTTTTTTTGAATTAACTGTAGTGCTTGAAAAATAAAATAAAAATAGAAGATGCTAATTGAGAAATGCCCAAAATATGAGTGTTTTATAAGAAAATCACCCAAATATCTAAACATTCAGAGCCACTTATATACAACACTAAAAATTTGGTGGGGAAAATATGTCATTTCCCAACTTTTTTTTTTTCTTTGCATTTGGGTTGGCTAATTATTTCCCAACTTTGTAATGAAAGATATACAAAACCTATAGAAAAGAAGCCAAATGGGCTTTTGGTTTGTAATTGGTAGGCCTTGTAAGTGTTGTTGGATCCTTAAAGAATTGGCCCAAAAAGACACATCATGTTGTTGAACTGAACTGTAAAAGCTAAGTGAACTGGAAATGGAGTTCTAAATGTAAAAAGAAAAAGAAAAAACATATTGATATGCAAAGTTTGAGTGAGTTTAGCTTTGTATATCTTTCAACAAATGTGAATCTATTTTATAGTTTTGCTTTACTCACAGTATATGCATCTTAGCTTTATCATTTACTTGAAATCACCATTGGTTTGCTTACAGGACTCTCTTTCTACAGCTCTACATGAACACCCTCGTTTCTACAGCTTCCAACCTAAGAGAATGAGAATTCCATCTGCAGTAGAACCTCTTTGCTCAACACCTGCCCTATTTATTGATTGCAGTGCAGGTGGGTTTGCTTGCTTGGCTTTGCGAGGACAAGATGCATCCAGAGATTGTGTTTCGAGATATGAAGGCCCTACATGCCTCGCTCATCGCAAGACAAGCTCTGCAAAGACAGCACAGGTAGAGATAGAATTCTTGGCCTGCATTATTACCGCTCCTAAAACCATCGGTGTGCCAACACCTCCTCATTAATGCTGAGCCTCTATAGTCGTCGAGGTGTTCCTCGGTGCTCCGTTCGTCCATGTGACCGTGGTCATAAAGCGTGTCTCGCTTCTCATGCTTTCCTGTGAGTGTCGTGAGAAAAGCTGGGCGTGATGGAAACCTATCACCCAACTCGTCACACAAGTCTTTCAAGTCCATTCAAAGCTGATGCTAGAATTCCACAGCGAGGCAGCGGTGAGAGAGGTCGGGTGGCGATTGGGCTCCACTGTGCGTGGCTCACGATTACCCTCGATTCCTTTTGGAGATGTTCTTATCTCGATATGTCAGGAATCACGCAGAAATCATGATGTGTTGACGATCAAAAAGCTTTTTGTTCCTCGTGTTCTCGTCGGAGCCTCAGCTCGAGGGCTTCATCATCTCAACCATCCTCACGCGATCGCGGTTGAAAACTTGGCCTCCGATATGAACAGATGTAAGCAACTTCACCTGATCGAGTGTCTTACTGCACATTTCCTCCACCACCATCGTTTCGATTCCACTGTTCGATGCATCGCCGATCCCATCACGCTTAATTCCAGAATTAAAAATCTGTACTATGCAAACACTATTTTACACGTCAAACAAGGCTGGAATTTATATCATGTCGGCAATTCAAACTTCCACCATACAACCATATTACTATTCGGTCATAATTTGTGGGCGCATCTCCATTCAAGACTTGTAATTAGATTTAGACTGCTGCTAATCGTCAATAGTCGAACTTGGAGGATCTAATTAAATTCAGTTTATGTAATCGAGTAGTATATCATTTATCTGTCTTCATTCCCAATCTACTCTTCTTCGTCCTCGCGAGGGTAGAAAGAAAGAGAGAGAGAGAGAGAGCATGCAACTCCTGCTCTGGCACTGTCATGTCCTCCCTGTCGTGGCACTGTTCCGCGTTGACTGTCTTTAAAGAGCGGACGAATTTATTGCAGCCACGCACCTGTCGCCCTCCCACCGGTGCAATCCGCGTGGGCGACGGCGTCGCCACCTCCGGCGCGAGATCCGACCGTCCGATCCTCGTCGCCGACGGGGGATCTAAAGCAGCCAGCTGCTCGGAGTGCACGAGTCTTGAAGCCTGCGGCGGGGGGGAACGGGCTCACGTGGTCGTCATGAATGCCGGCATTTAAGTGGCGACGGTTACAAGCAGGGGAAGTTGCAACCGCCGCAACGACCGGTGCGAACGCTTCCTTTTCCTCGGGCTGGCAATAAATAACATTAAATGGACGAAGAGAACGGGGTGCAGAGGTGGGCGAAGCACGTGGCGTCGAACCCACACACTTCCACTGTCCCCGCCCACGCGCCGCAATCCACGAGCTGTTCGTCCTTTCTCTGTTGAGCCAACGCACGGCTGGCCCACTGCTCGCACTTTGCACCGCTAGCCAGTAGCGATCGCAGGTGTCCGTTCGTAATTCGCTTAGTCTTTACTTTACGACGCGGTGAAGTCACCGGTTGGACTGTTTCTTTAATATAGAATATTTTATATTTCTATTATATATATATTTTTTATATTTATGATAAAGTTAGTGATTCAAACCATCACGCATATTGACTGGTTTAAACAGTCTAGAATGAGAGGTGATAAGATAATATAAAAAATTATAAAGAAGAATATAATCGAAAGAGATGTCGATAACCAAAGAAAGAAAATATTGGAAGAGATGTTCATTTTATTCGATCTGTATCAGTTTAAATTGAAGCAAAATAATAAGTATCTGAGTCAAATTTAAATAGAATAAAATTTATAGATGCCTATGAATTATTATTTTACTAACAAATGCTTATGCATAGTTATATCTAAAATCATATTTACTAAAAAAATATTATATTCTAAACATTTACAAACTGACTGTCCAATGGAGTATGCAGATGATGATGGGAGAGATGGGAACAGTAAGATGCATTGATGAGGGTTATGGGAAGGGGAAAAAAAAATTGAAGAAAAGAGTAAAAAAATAATTAAAGGATTATAAATAATATAAATATTATTTTTCTTAATTTTTTTAAATATAATTAATGGAAAAAATTATAAATAATAATAAAGACTCTCTCTATATAATAACTCTTTAAAATATAATTTTATCAAATAAATTAATATATATTTTTTTTTTAATATCTATTATTTATCAAACATTGAAAGTTATCCATAACTCCACATTCACTAATATTCATTAGTTCAAATTCATATTAAAAATATAAATATATTTTTAAACATACTATATATAGAGAGAGAGAGAGAGAGAAAGAAAGATTAAATTATATTAATGGTTTGATTAAATTATACGTCAATCAAAGGCCCACTTTATTGTCTCTCTTAAAATGCCTTTTGAACGCGTACTAATCACGCACGGTGTGATCTCCAACGTGAATCCTCGGAAGAAAACACTTGGTTTGTGTTGGGAATACAAATGGAAGATGGAATCTAAAAAGTGTGGAATTGGCTCGAGTGTCGCTTCCGTGTTCCAAATCGATGGGCGGCTCGGTTGAAGACAGAGAGAGACAAGCTTTGCGTTGTGACGTTTGCTTGATTGCAACTTTCAAATCGATTTCGTGCTTTTCCTTGGACGCGTGAATGGTGTCATTATCTCATCCTTCCATTTCTTTTTACTTCGATTCAGCGTTGACCTTAATCTTAACCTTTTTCGATCCATCACCTAAATAAAATTAATAATAAATTTAATAAATCAAATGATTAATATTTTTTTTAAAAAATAATTTATAAAGATCAAATCCAATCACAAGACTTTGTTCTTAAGCATCAAAACGTTTACTAATTAATTGATAGTTATATTTAAAATTTTGGATTCGTGAAGTATATTATCATCAAACTAATATTTTTAAGTATTAAAATATTTATTATATTTTAAATTTTTATTTAAATTATAATATTATATCTATATTAATTGATTTATAGTTACGATCGATCGTAGGCTCGTGAGGAATTATCCATTTTGGACGATGGGCATACCTGCATAATTTTACCTTTTCGGAACATGTGAACTCTAAAATGCACATATGAGGGTAATAGAGACCTGACGGACTTATGAACCATTGGTTCTCATACTACTCAATCAATGTGGAACTAAATGTCTTATCAGCCTTACAGGAGGGAGCATTGATAATTCTACTTATGATTAATTTTACAAGTTTTACAAAATCCTTATCAATAAATAAATAAATATATAAAATTTAATATAAAAAATATTAATAAACATACATCAAATAATAGAGATTTGACTGACTTATAAACCATTGATTCCCATACTACTCAATCAATATGGAACTAAATGACCTTATTAGCCCTACAGGAGGGAGCACTGATAATTCTACTTCTGATTAATTTTACAAATTTTACAAAATCCTGATGTAATCAATAAATAAATATTTAAAATTTAATATAAAATATTAATAAACATACATCAAATAACTAGTGTTTATTAAGAGAGAGAATGGGTTGCCCAAAAGTATTCTTTTATACTTTTCATAAATAACATTCTATATATGTAATAAGAAGAATGTAATTTTTTGTGAAATCACTGCCCCAATTTGATGATACAACGAAGTTGATGGTAAAGTAATTGACAAGCCAATCTTCTAGTAGACTCAAATGGAGGAACCATCCTTTTCACACACCTAAAAGGTTTTCTACTGTCCTAATTGTTACATGTTTGCAATTATAGATAATTATATTTTTATTAAAGAAAAATTAAAAGCTTATTTTATGATATAGGCCACAATGAGGATGAATCAATGATAAAATCAATTCTTTATTAAAAATTGGAAAAAAATTTCTTTATTCATAAGGATATATAAAATTATGTGTGTGTGTGTGTATATATATATATATATATATATATATTAACTCTCCAAAAATTTACATTTGAAAAAAATCACATGATTTACACAAAATGATTGGTCAATCTCAACCTTGAATAAAGAAAGAGATATTCTACCATCCAATCACCAACTTCAATCACCACTCTTAATTTGAACATGACATTGCAACCATCTCATCTTGTATCCCTACTCCCATTATTCATCTCCTTACATCGAACACAATAGGAAATGTAAGACTACAAAGTGCATGTCTTAGTTTCATGTGTCAATCCTTCAAAGAGATAAATATAAATCTCCACACCGAATTTGATGTCATGAAACTTCACATCATAGCAAGAAGCTAATTCATCATTAATCTATAACAAATGCAATTTATTTCCTTTCCAAAAAAACCATTTGTGAGAAAAGGAATTTTCCTATTTCATCCTCAGTCATATATATATATATATATATATAAAAGAAACTTTAGAGGTTTTTTCTTAATTAATATAAATAAAAGAAGTTAATTGAAAAAGGCCGTATCACATCAATTAACCGATGCCAGGCTGTAAGTCGAAGGACGCGTGTCCGTTTAAGACCCTTTGGCACGTAGGCGGTGACGTCACTATTAAGCGCGTGCGATCACACGTTTAGTTGAGGATAACGCTAATCACGGTGGTTAGCGAAGACGAGGGGAAGGCGGCTTTATATACCGCCCACCGTGAGCCTGCCTTCTTCCACCAAAAGATAAGAGAGTGAGCTCCACCACCACAGGCCAACCCACCCCACCCCCCCCCACCCCCCCCCCCCGGTGAGGCTGAGCGATCCCCCATCCGAAGACATCACAAGGTTTGTCCCCTGATCCCTTCCCCCCTCCTCTGTCGTCTTCTGTCTCCTGTCGAAGAAGAAGGAGAGAAAAGAAAAAAATCTCATCTTGAGGTCCTTTTCTTCGTTGTTTCAGCGAGAAAAGAGGAGACCTCGGTGACTTTTTTCTCTTCCTGTCTTAGGGAGGCAGAGGTTTCATAACGGAGATCCAGAGGTTTTTTTTCCTGGGTTTTTCTCATCATTTTTTTTTTTTGGGATTTTAGTCGACCAAGAGGGTTGTTTTTCTGTACCCTGTGGTTGCTTTTTCTTCAGATTTTTCTCCTTCTTGTAGATGCAAAAGAGGTCAGCTTTTTGAACTGAACCTCCACTCTGGAAGCCCAATTGCCTGCTCTTTGATTTTGTTTGAGAGCCGGGTTGGGCTGTTAGCTTCTCTCTTCTATTGATCTATCTTGGTAAAAAGATTATCTTTTTCTTCTTCTTTTGGTTCCTCTTTTGTTTGGTGTGTTTGCTTAGATCGTGCATGGCTACAGCCATAGATATGTACAATAGATATCCATTTACCACCGCAGATCCCTTCGATGAGGAGCTTATGAAAGCACTCGAGCCTTTTATGACAAGTGCTTCCGCCTCCTCCCTCTCCCACCCTCCTCCTCCTCCTCCTCCTCCCTCTTCCACCTCTTCTACCGCTACTCTTACCTACTCATCTCCTTCTCTCACTTCCACTCTTCCCCCTTCTACCTTCTCTTCTTGCCCCCGCTTCTCCACCCCGTCTTCTCTCCAAAATCCAAACTTGGGTTGCTATTCCCTGCAAAATCCCACCTTTGGCGGTTACCTCTGTCAAGATCCCGCCTTGGATGCCTGCTCGCCTTCGCCGTCTGTCGCCGGGTTGGTACCGGAGAGCTTCTCTAGCTTGGACCGCCTTGGTGTCGGCAGCGTCGGTCGGGTCGGGCTCACTCAACTTAGCCCAACTCAGATCCAGCAGATTCAAGCTCAATTCCTCTTCCAGCAGCAGCAGAGCTTCCTTGCCGTGAGACAATTGCAGGCGAGCCGCCACCACCACCAAGCTGCGAACTTTCTCGGCCTGCGACCTCAGCTGATGAAGCACACCGGTTCCCCCGCTGCCCCGAAGCCCACAAAGCTATACCGCGGGGTGCGGCAGCGCCACTGGGGCAAGTGGGTGGCGGAGATCCGCCTCCCCAAGAACCGGACGCGCCTCTGGCTTGGGACCTTCGACACCGCCGAGGAAGCCGCACTCGCCTACGACAAGGCCGCCTACAAGCTCCGCGGGGACTTCGCCAGGCTCAACTTCCCCAACCTCCGGCACGCCGCCGCCGCCGCCCCAGGTCCTCTTCTCTCCACCGTCGACGCCAAGCTCCAAGCCCTCTGCCAGAGCTTGGCTAATTCCCCGAAATCGAAAAAGAGGAGCAGTCCGCTGCCCAGCTCCACCCTCAAGCCCATCACAGAGCCCGCAACGATCGGCAGCGGCGATCCGCCGCCAACGGTCACCAAGGAGGCCGCGCCCAAGGCGGGCTCAGAGGACAACAAGTCGGTGAGCTCCTCCGAGGGCGAAGACTCCTCTTGCTCCCCGCCAGTGCTTGAGATGCAGCATTTGGATTTTACCGAGGCGCCATGGGATGAATCGGAGACCTTCATGTTGCAAAAACACCCATCATGGGAGATCGACTGGGACTCCATTCTCTCTTCCAGCAGTTAGTAGCTAGTAAGTAGCTCAGGACGCAGGTCTGGTAGTTGCTATTGTCTCCAGTGGCTGCTGCAAATGGTATTTTAGACATTTGCTGAGCTTCTGTAGAGACTCTCTCTGTGGTCTTCAGTGTAAGAGTCCATTCAAGGCTAAGGTTTTAGGTGTAGAGTATATTGTGGTTGTGTCTGAGACCTGCTGGTTTCTGCTGTTTGTTTTTTCCTCAGCAGAACCAGTGAGGAACAATGTTGTATTATAGTCCTGTGTAGTTTGTAGTTATCCAACCTGTTATGTAAAATTTGATGTCCGAAGTCGTCGTTGAATTCAGATATTGTGGCCTAGAACTTCATCAACTCTGGAAGGTTTGGCCAAACTTTGATTGCAGGGAGGGGGAAATAAGCTGATTCAAAGTTGTGTGATATTGTGCTGATCTTAAATCTGCATGATTTCCCCCTCTTGATGATACATCAAGTAAGTAATTTTGTGTGGATGGCAGAGTGAAAGACTGACACCATATCAATGTTCAATGTTCAATGTTCTGGATATGATCTGAAAAATATTGGAATAACATGTTCTTTTACCATGTCAGTGGTGAGGGACACAATTGCCATATCAGAGGCACCTGCTTCTGCCTTTGGACATCTACTGAAACCCATGAGTGTTTGATTCAGATACGAAGGATCTATGTAAACAAGTTGGCAACTACTTCACAGTGTGCTGAGAGAACATGGGTAAAGAGGCAATTGTATTCTCGGCTTGAACATCGATCGATCATTCATAAGATTTGTTCTCTGCTTCGCAGTTTGCTTGACTCAGTCAATAATTGAAAAGGTGGTTTCGTACAGAAGACTTCTACTAATGCTGGTGTGATTTGGTCAATACACACAATCTTATTGGTGCCAAGTTGAGGGACTATTTCAACTACTCAATAGTATATCATTCATGTTGATCAAGACCTGCCCTGTAGTTGAGTCACTGGTAGGTATATGATCATTCATGTTCAACAACAGCTGTTCCATACTGGAGGAGTAGATGGGCATGAGATGGGAGCTTACCTTGGTGAAAAGGACCCCATGGCCTGCGGAGGCAGCCAGGCACCATGTTCAACCCCATTTATCCTTGTTTACTGCCCATCACAATCACCAAAGAAATGCAATTCTTTGGAGGAGGATGTTCCCCACCAGAACCACCCAGCCAACCCCAGCACATCTCTTTGTTCTTACTCTTGGAAAACAAAGAATCCCCCTTTGCAAGCAAAAGATGTTGCTTGGACCAGCAGAAGTCTGAAAAGAGCAAGCAACTAGCAGAAGTTCATTAGTTTCCTTCCCTTTTCTTCTGGTCCACATTGTAGTGCTCAAAAGATGATGATGGTCTGTGGCTTAGGTGTGAATGCCTCACAACCCTGGAGAGGATTTCTGCAGACACTGAATCAATGTGAAGTAGGAGCAGTGAGACAAAAAACTGGCATCTGATGCTTTTCTTATTGTCGGTGGCAGGTTAAGTGCACTAAGAATCTCCTCAATAAAATAACCAGTAGATTTGAATCATCACAACTGCTTTAATCATAGGAGTTCTACTACCCATGTTACAGTCAAGATTGCAGGATCAAATGCCATCTACAAATTATTGCTACTTAATACATATCAAGCATCAAATCCGTCCTAACGTGCCGTATCGGCTTAAGCACCTTCGGTTGTCTTCCGATATTATATACACGAGGTTTCCACTAATGCGAGATCCGTGAAAGATTAACATAAGTAGAAATACTTTTTTATGTCATGCAAAAGAGCAAATATATTTTGGCATCAAACCTCGCCCTTAAATAAGTTTACTATATGCTACCAGTTACTACTGCATCAGGAGAAAACCTACAAAACAAGCACAAAAATAAAACACAGATGTCATACATAACCTTCAATCCCCTCAACCTCATACCTAATCATGCATAACATTGATTCCCCTTGATTATTGCCAGGGTGCCCTTTCTGGGTCTCTGTTATGGGTTGTGCAAAGCTGTTCTCCTACTGATCATAAAAACTGAATATTGAAAGCATCACTGTGATTAAGGTACTGCTAAGGCTGCATATAATTTCCATGCAGTTAAAAAGTAAGTTCATAGAGACAGCAACCAAGCTAGAGCACATTGATATGTTTGGCACATCGATCCTCCTCCTCGGATCTCGTATTGGTAGGAGTGTCATTCCATTGAGGTCAACAAACAGATTGATTTAATAAAAAGATAAATTCAAGAGTGAACAAAGGCAGATATCTAGAAATTGGTGAGGAATGATTTCTTGGTGCTTTGCAGCATGAGACTAAGACCTAAGAGTTGACCCAGAATTTGTGAAAGATAAATGCTAGAGCAGTTGTATGGAACCAACCTGTCAATGCCAAGGAAAAATTGCTGAAATGCTACAATCATGTCGATATATTAGATATTCTACCACTAAAATTGGAAGAATCTATGACAGTGTTACAAGAAAAACCTGCTTTGCAATTTCATAGATTAGCTTCTCCAGTGGAAGAGGTATATGTATGACTAAGTTCCAATGAGATCTGGACAAACACACACATAATGTAGGTTGTGGAGAGAGCTCATGAATCACAAAGCAATTCTACATATAGGTGAAACATGACCAACTAAGTTTTGAAGAGATTAAGGAGGATGGATGTTGAAGTACAACATTACCTTTTATCTTGTGAACTTTCTCTAGAAGCTGATCAGGTTTTCTTTGCCTGAGCATCCACAATGGAATATATAGATTAACTTGAATAAGAGTCATTCCTCCACCAAGTACCCAAGGAATTAGATCATTTACCACAGGAGATGTTTGCATGAGCCATTTAACTCTAACATTTATTGAATATAAGAACCAAGATGAAAACAATAACAAAGGAATTAGTCTTCTATGTCAATGCCTAAGAATGTTTTCTCTCGAACAAGCATCAGAACTTTATCTGAATGCTTCCATTCACTGAAGTACTTCATAGATTGTTTTCTCTTGCACAAGCATCAGAACTTTATCTGCATGCTTCCATTCACTGAAGTACTTCATAGATTGTTTTCTCTTGCACAAGTATCAGAACTTTATCTGCATGCTTCCATTCACTCAAGTTCTTCATAAACATAAGAACTAGGTTTCAAAATGAAAAGCCACAAACTTGTGATCTGGGAAGGCCACAGTCTAATAATGAGAGCAACACAGATGTAGTAATCGGATTGGGATCCCATTAAGGATTAGCATGACTTCTGAGACTACTCAGGTGTCTGCTTAAAGCAGGTCGAATGATAAGAATACCTCATTTACACTTTAAGTAGAGAAGATTAGCCAATTAGCTGAAATATTCAGAACCAAAAGGAATAAGAAAATAAAACATATGGAAAAATGCATCTTGTGTATCTTTGACCCACGATTTCCTTTACCTCATTAATGAAGCTCAGAAAGATGCTTGTGAAATTACAGAGGATTACCACAATAAATCTCACCTCTTCAAAACATTGAATGATGATCATGTATCATTTGCAGAAAAATCTGTGTTTGAGTTGGATTAGGTGAGGAGTATTTCCCCACTATTCTCGAACATAATAGGTAAACTTTTCCATGGATATCTTTGTTATCATCCTTCATTGTTAGAAAAACATGCTCTTTATATTTTACAATCAATGCTATGCTCACAGCTCCTCCTCTAAGAATTTGTTCACCATTCTAATCCTCCTCTAACAATCTATTGATCACTATTTTATCACTATATTCCTTAGTCTATCATATCAGATTCAAGATCCTGTTTGCACTGCAACATTCTGATCCCTGCATCTTGTTTCTTCACTTGATCCATGTCAATCTGATGAACACTGACTCATCCTTAATCCCATGCAGAGGAGTTTCTCTTATCTGTCTCACCATTGAATCTCATGGAGTTTTATTCAATGCTGACAGATCTGGCTATCGTTCTTGGATTTGTATTCCTCTCTCTCTCTCTCTCTCTCTCTCACACACACACACACACATATGGAGTGAATTGTAGCCTTTTTGAAGTTTGGGCCACATACTAATCTCACCGAGTAGCCCCATCACCTGGTCAACCCATTCAGTACTGGGAAAACAGTCGGATGCACTCAATATTCTGCATGCAATAATGGATGCTTCCACAGACTGTTCATGTCAAAACCAATCCTCTCTCATGTATTATTGTGACCGAATAGTGGAAGCAATGGTGAGGGTGTATTATTGATGTTGACTGCTACCATGTTGACTTTGTATGATGTATATGGCATGTAGAATGAAGAACAGAAATTATGTTCACATGTATGGCTTTTAAAGATACTTGTTTCGATTTTGAGGAAGAGGTCAAGTTTACCTCAAGAATTAGATTTCAAAGTTCTTATTAGATGCACACTTTAGCTTCCACACAAGTTGATTACATGAATCATTCGTGTTCTGCTTTCATTGATCTCTATACTGTGACTTGATTCAAATTAAGAGGCCCTGTTTCTGAGTCTCAACAAAAAGCAATGCTGCACTTCCTACATTCCTGTCCAAAGTCAAATGTGAAGACCAACGACCACCAAGTGCTGCTATCTCTCTCTTATGGTTTAGTGGATGACCAAGGTAAGTGGCTGCATAACCCACACATCTCCTCAAACAGGAGCCTGAATCCTTTTGACTTCCTTCATGGAGGTTGCAAGTCCACGATGCTGAGCCTTATCTCCACAAAAGCACTTCCATATGACCCTTTTGTTTTGTGGCCTCTGGCTCCTGGTTCATCCAAAGTCTATTACAGTTGGCCATCTTCTGCAGTGCCCACAGGGTTGGGGTTCATATCAAACAACACAATTTTATATATCAAGCTATTCTTCTTTCGCTATCAACAAATTGGCCCGCTTCCACTGCCTGAGACACCCCTCTCACTTTCAACTTGTATATAAGCAGCTATTCTTCTTTGATCTCTCTACCTCTCCTTCTCAATCCATTCACTTCGTTATGTCTAATTGCAGTGAGCTCTCTCACCTCAGATGTGAGATAAAGGTTGATAGACTGTCAAACTTCGATCTTGATCTCCCGGGCAACCTGAGCATCAGATACTTTGTGGTGGCAGGAACCGGGAGAAGAATCCGCGTCGACACGCGTGAGGTCCCTGCTACAAGCAACCCGCGTTGGGAGGAGACCGCCACCATCGAGTGCCAGGGCGCCGCCGACCCCGTAGGAGAACTGCTCGAGCCGCACACGGTGGTGTTCGAGCTTCGTTGGAGGAGGAGGAGAAGGGGTAGAGCTTCGGTTCTTGGAGGGTTCGCGGGGTCGAAGCTCTTGGGAAGAGCTGAGGTGGCGTGGAAGGAGGTGGTGGCCTCGCCGGACATGGCGTCGAAGAGATGCGTCAGATTTGCTGCTGTGAGTTCCGAGCTTTGCGGGCTTGAACCTCCGAGCCTGTCAGTGGAGATGAAGGCCGAAGTCACAGAAGCACCGACGATGCAGAGGGTTGGCCGGAGTTCGGCCATGGAGGGACGTGGTTGCACGAGCTGTGATTGGGATGGAAGCGAGGAGGAGATCTTTCTTGCTGCAGCAACACTCAATGCTTGGTAGATGTTAACACGCAGAGCTACCATGAGTGCGGGACTCCGGCTTTGAGCTGACCTTCCGCTTTGCATGCGCTCGAAGTCTTTCGTCAAACCTTGTCGCTTACACTAATGTAGTGTTCTGGTGTTTAATGTTGGTGCATCGTTTGACTGGTGAGTTCCATTGAAATCCATCTAATTGTCCCTTGGTCAAAATAGCAAAGGGAAGGTCGTCGGTCGTGCGTGACTTCTGTTTGGAATCCATTCAATTGCCACGTCAGAGTTGACTTACGAAATGGACCCTTCGTAGAGAGAGAAAATCTGAAATATGGGGAAATGGAATTTCTTTGTGATTTTTATTAATATAAAGATATACAGGAAATGAATTTAAAATCTATAATAAATTATTAAGATTTTTACCAACTAAATTAACTGTCACTTTTTTTTCATGACAATAATTAAATATGTCAGATAGAATTTCAACCCTTAATTTTTGGTAAAAGCATTTGATATATTACAATTAGACGAATATTTAAGGTATAAAAATATATCAAATAAAATTTTTAATTTTTCATGAAGAACATCGACTTACAAATTTATTGGCAAGTTTACAAGAAATAGGCATATTTGTATTGAGAATGCAAGCGGTGATCTTTTGCCTCGCATCTTCTCTTATTATTAAGGTAAGTCAAGATGAATTTATGTACTGGGGACGATTGTGAGTGTACCAAATTAATTCTCTCACGGATGACCAATGTTTTGCTCTCCGATCAAAATCCAATTTTCTTTTGCTAAAAGGGCAAGAAAAAAAGGAAGATGAAATTGAAGCACACAGCAAAAGTACTACGGAAAAATTAATTATGATTCATCCCTCTAAATTTAGATCTAACTTAAATATCCCCAAAAAACATTAAAAAAAAACTTACCCATACAACAATGGTAATCTCCATAAACTGATAATTTTGAATCTTAAAATAAACTTTAAAACTAACCAGATAATTTAATCATCTTATATTAGTATATTGTTTTGATATTGGTAGCCTTGTATTGTTTGGATTGATGATAACACAGGAGAGATGTTTACGAAGAATCTTAAAATTTATAAGGGTAAAATTCCCTCCTGTGTTACCATCACAAACATGTGTGCCTTTTGAACAAATTTGACAAAAGTACAAATTACCATCTTAAAAGAATAGCTTCCAATCAAAACAGGAAAAAAAATGAAAACCTAATAGCAAAGCAGCATCTTTTAAGTGCTTTCTGAACCTATGAGAGTGACTTCATGCCAGAAGATGTCTCAAGTCTTACCTCTATTCATATGGAAGGTGAAACATGCTCCAGAAATGGCTTCATCAAAGGGTACATCTGCCGAGCTGCAGGATCAAGTAGACAACTACTAGGAATATGCATGCTGCCCGCTGCATTTTCAATCTCTGTATTCACCTTTAACAACCACAGCAAAAATTAAGAAGAAACCAAGCACCTATCAGACCCCTTGAAATGACACTATTCTGTCCCTACAGAAGCCTTTAAAGATCAGCCGCAAACTGAAGTCAAGAAACTGGTTCAAATTATCCCATTAAATTAAAAAAGAGGTGAACGGTTGGCTACACCCAGAAACTCAGATGACCTGAATGCATCTTTCTTCTCTGTGCATGCTGCAGAAAGTTATGTCACACTTGGTTGTCGTTTTAGTAGACTTACAACATTGGAGTTCTTATGAGCAGACTCGGGCTTATACATTTGGTCCATTTATAGACACTCTTCAACTCTCGGTTGTGGAACTCTGAATTTCAGTGTAGGTGCCACTATGCTCATCAAATGTGTACCTGAATGAAAAAAAAACTACTTTTTAATAGAAAGCTTGAGAAATACTCTAAATGGAACAGATTATAGGAACAACTAGGAGAATAAAGGGAAAAAAATCAAAGTTTAACTACGATTCTGCTGATATAACAATGACCAATGAATTGCTTCACCACACGAAAATCATTGCAAAGAACAAAGTAACCTTACGCTTCGAAAAGCAATATAACAGTATTTATAAACTTGATTAACTCAAGGTTTGCCATAACATGGTGTACCGCTCAGTACGGGTGGTATATACTGGTCCAACAGGAGATTGGTACGAGCGATGCATCGGTATGTCCCTATGTACCATGTGTTAGTATGCTCGATATAGCTCAGTATAGCTCGATACGTACCATACTGATGGTTGGTCGGTACATCGATACGGGCCGGTAAGGCAAACCATGGATTAACCACAAAGGTTAATCATTCTATGTTAAATTATTAAAATATGATCCACGCAGGTTACTTAGTCCCTTGGTTATTTGTGTTGTTACCAAGGAGACAACAATGGTGGTGATGGTGGTAAGGTCAATGATAAGAATAACAAAGAAGAAAAGAAAAAAGATGATCGGTGTGGAAGAATTAAAAACTAAATAAATGGTGTATTTCATGGCTACTGGTGTTAACTTAATATTAGGCATAAATACCATGTCCCTGTTGCACCACAGCAGTACATTCCCGAAGTAGGATCATAATAATAGCCCAAACTGCTGCTGTAATAGTAACTGCAAGGAAGCAGGCAAAATAGGAAGTTATTAACTATTACAGCAAGAAGCAGGCAAAATAAGAATTTATCAAGATCAAGATATCTGACGAAACTAGAGGCATACTAGTAAAGCCACTTCAAACTGGAAAAGACATCAGACTGTTAAGGCAAAAGGTATTACTTCAATGAAGTTAATGAACACAACAAAATCGAGTCCAAAGATACATAATAGCTGGATGTGTGCTTCAAGATTCAAAATTCTAGTTTACACACAACAAGATCAAACAATGAAGACAATAATAAAATTTGTTGGTCTAAAATTCCAACCTTTGACCAAAAAATAGAAGATATGACCTAGTGCGGGAGATGGTTTCTCAAACTACAACAAATAACAAACATAGTTAAGCATTCGCTATGAAGAATTTTGTGCTTAGTTTAAACAACACAATTTAGCAGAAAAAAGTACACTGCCTTCTTTTTCCTTCATCAGCACTCCATTTTAACATGCCTACTTTTACATCACAGAAAAAGAATAAACAAGAAATGACCCTGTAGATTAAATTGATTAATAAGAATACATATACATATTTGCCATCCAATTTATCCAGAAGAATTTCCATTGAGTCAGTCAAAGATTGATTTGACATCGAAAAATAAAAACTGGAGAATGAGATGCTAGGACTCCTTATTTTTTTCAACAAAGATGGCTGAACTGCTTACCCTGATGTTTGGTCATATGCATAATCATTTCCATCCCCTCCATGACTGACAGCTGCACGGGAATCAAACTTTAGAAGAAAATCACTTACATGGAAGGACGTAGCCACCTAGTTAAGGGAGGGCATTCATTTTGACACATTAAAAAAGAAAAAAATACCTCCAGAGCCTAAGTCTTGGGAAGAACCCAAGCTTCCTGAAGTAGGTTGATCAGCCTGCTCAGCACTGGGGACAGGTAGATTCTCGTTGGCATTTTCATCATCACCAAACATGTCAATTTTGTCATCACTATCATCGGGTGATGCTTGTTGAACAGAGACATTAACTGCCGAAGGTCCAGGATGTATGTCCCATATCTCTGATTTTTGTTCTCCATGTTGCATACCATCAGAAAATATATCCTCCGCACAATCTGATTCAGAAATGATGCCTTTTGCACTGGTCGTATCAGTTTTTGCACGAGTTAATCGCTCATATCCTTCTGTAATATATTAAATTTTACAAGTTCATAATTACTTCCTGACATAGTACATGGAAGATGAAAAAGATAATCAGTTGAATAATTGCTAAGAAAATCCATGTTCAACATAACAAATATGGTATCCTACATTTAGATGTCCACCTTAAGGAGTTATTAGAAATAAAAAGTAGCACTAAGGAAAGACAGTGGAACTAAGAACAATATAGCTGCAAAACATCACCTACTAATAGCAAAACAAGCCACTCCTTTATAGTTCTACACATGGACACTCACAGCAGAATATCATACACCGAAATGCAGTTAGTGCAGCCATGTGACCACATGCATACATAGAACAGCTGGCCACGTGCAGACCTGGTCATGTGACCACACACATAGGTCTTTAGTCAGGTTAGCAGAATAAAAGCATGACCTACCATCTAAGTTAACAACCGATCAATCCTTCTTGACCTACCATCTTCTTTTGACATAATAATGTGCCATGAGATTGAACTTCTTTGTTTCAACAATTCCATACTCAAGTAACATAAAAGATAGACTAACAGGTGCCAACAGTTGACTGCAAAGCATGCACCATTAAATATATAGGTTATCATGCATTAACATAAAAACGATATAATTTTATAATCAAGTGGATCAATCTTTTCCTCAGATGTAAATGACCACTATGATATAAAGTAGGTTTTGTAGAAAGTTACCCATTTAGAGGCTCAACATACCCCGAGGAACAAGACGAAACAGATAAGGAATCATTTATCACAAACAAGAAACACATTCTGATCAGTTCTCACAACCAAGATACCTTCTCCATAGAAATTAACGTATGGTAAAAACATTACCTTTGGAGCATGATAGGTGACACAATCCTTGTAAATAAGGCTAATAAAAAATGGAACTCACTGAACTATGTTAAGCCCCCACCCATCTAGACTCTTTCTACATGTATTAAAGAGTTTGAAAAGACGACTCCAGTTCAAAAGCGATTTCTTGTTGTCATTATATTTTCCTCGGTGACTCAAATTATTAGTGTAATGCAAAAACCAGTTTTATGTTGCTTCATTTTCATTCATCTTCTCATCATTTTGAAGTAGTCTCCAACTATAGCATGCAATGACCTGAAGTGTTCAATGGTGATAATGTTTTAAGCCCAAAAAACTGATAATTTGCCATCATAAACCATAATATGAGCTATGAAGGAAGGAATGGTCGAGTCCTAGTCATAGAGTTTGTCTTTCAACTAGTGTATAAGATTGTTTAACCTATAAATAGGATATAAGCCAAACTGATAAAGATAATATAACAAAGCAAAGAAACAATGAGAAAAATATTCTGTGGCACATGATAGGAGGAGAAAAATGAAGCATAAAACTTGAGTCTATGAGGGTGAAAGATGAGTCATAATTTATGACTAACAAACTTCTATAAAAAAGAAGTCACTCCATTCTAATACTGTGACAGAAAAAATAGTCTCAGTCTCTCAGACTCAAGAATGAGTTTTAAAAAAAAGGATAACATATAAAGTTCTGTAGGTTTTTATGGCCTGTAGTCTCTTTTCCTTCTTAAGATTGCATATAAAGTTGCTAACAGTAGATATATCCCATACATAATATTCAAGTTAACAAAACACCTGCTCATATATATGATACAGAAATGCTGCTCAAGGTATGGTTTTAAAATGCAGAAAAAGGATTCAGTAAACAGAACGATCGTATAAATCTTCTGGGAAGCAGAAGAATGAAAGTCTATGCAATTTCAAGTTTGTCAGTACTCAGTAGCTACAATAAATTATCGTCGCCAAAGACAGACATATAGCAGATAAATGCTACATCACTCCTGTACTTGGATAACGAAGGTTGCTAATCAGAAAGACTGTTGCAAACTGAAAGATAAGCATCAATATGATTGAAACTACTCACCATCTTTGAACATAACAAGCAACAAAAGCAAAAAAATCATTATGATAAGTACAGATTTTGAAATAAGGTATTAACAGTACATCAAGAGCAGAAGAATAAACTTGAGCATGAAAATTTGACATAAAAACAGATACAAACAAAAGAGAGGTCTCAAGAAGCATATTTATGCCTGTCGGATATATAGGAAAGTCCTACTTGCTATTATGGTCTACAGGTTACTCTATGTATTTATCTGTAAATAATTAAGTGTATACTTCTCAAAAAAAATTAGAAGAAACGACACATTCACCTGCTTCCCGCGCAAAGGTCTCCTGTTCTTCATAGTAAACATCTGGAAACCAAACAAAGGAAAAAAAGTTAGTTATATTGAACAACTGGGCAAATCAATTCACCATCTTATCAAAAGCATTTGAGCCTTCCAATCAGGAAACTCTTCAAAAGAAAATAGAGATGTTAGAGCACAACAACAGCACAATAACCTCGAGTGGTTGTAAATGGCCTAGCTTTTCTAGTTTGCTTTCTTAATAGGAAGCATGCATTCAGACCACTTGAAAAGAAAAAAAAAAGATCCCACCTCATCAAAGAGCAAACACCTTTGTGCATAATGAGGATAACCTACTACAGTGTGACTCAAGGATTACCGTTCCAATCAGAACATATCAAGACAGGTCAAATGACCAGCCCAACTTTTGGTCTGTATCAAACACAACAGGGGGCACACAATGGTCTGTGTCAAACAGAACAGGAGGCGTGCCAATTGGCATGACAGGCCAGAAAATGATCAGCATAACCCCATGATACAAGATGGCAATCCTTCTTCAACCAACCAATAATTATATAAATATATAGTTTGATGACTTGTAATTACACTCAACTGTAATCTCCATTCTCCATGAGTTTCATGGCATCTTCAGTGAGTTGATCAAATATCTGTTTTGTGGCATCCAACATCTTTGCTTTCTTGTCGGTAGAAGTTCCTTTCAACCTTTTCAAAGCTTGTATTATCTGAAATAGAACACGGCAAAAATTAGAAAGCATCAGACTCAGTTACATAATAAAACTGCAAATATCCTAGTATTATCACTCTGCTTGAAGGCCACTGTTCAATGGAAGTATTTCAGTATATAAATAATTAATTAAGTGGTTAGATTCCTTTTTTATTTTTTGTGATCTAACCAGAACTCAAATGCTCTCTCATCCACATTAGAACTTCATGAAACAATTGTGAAACAGCAAAAGTCAGATATTTAATTGCAGATAAGAATGCCACAGAAGAAGTTGAATAAGAATGTTCACAGAAATCATGTTGTTACTAGTTTGTCTAAGAAACTGTTTGCAGCATCAAATTTGAGATGGATCAAAGGACTGGCATGCCAGATCTGTCATGTTTGCTAGCAAGTGTCGAGATCTAATTGGTGCCATTAGGATCTGTGCCTGGCCAACGGACAGCATGCTTTGTCCCTATATGTAGTGGAAAGAGCCATGCCATAATACCTTGCATCTATTCTGAACTGTTCCGACATGTGGACATGTTGGTCCATAAGGCATCCTCGACTCTCGACGTGGCCATCTTGGGTGACAAAGCATCATCAACTTTCATCGTGACCTCGTCAAGCCACAAAGCATCCTCAACTCCCAATATTGGGCAAACGTCATCAACTTTCAACACGATGATGTCAAGCCACAAAGCATCCTCAACTCCTGATGCTGCCATGTTGGGCCATGAAGCGTCATCAACTTTTGATGTGGCTATCTTGGACTATAAAAAAATCACCAACCTTTCAGTGTGGTCAAGTCAAACCATGAACAGTCATCTATCTTTGATACGGCCATGTTGGGATGTCACATCAACTCAATCCTTGAAGTGAACATTGCACTCTGACACACTTTGCTCCTTGGAGTGCAATGGGGGCAAATGATAGTAGGTAATATAACGTGGAGAGCCAACCTGATCAACATCCACATCTCCCTCTTCATCAGCACCTGATCAACATCTATGCCATCAGCCGCATCATCATCAAAACCCTAGCGATCCGGTTTCCTGTTCTAACTTAATGGATTTGGTTTGTACAATGCTTCCCCAACCACATACATTTAGGGCTCTCCATAAATAGGGGCTCTCAGGTATGCAAGGCTCTCTCTGTGAAATTCAAAGAAATAAACACACATTTATTCTACTTCCAATCTCAGATAGCCAACAAACTTGAATGTTGTGTATATGCCCCCAACAATAAGTTTTAGCAGATCAGATAACCGAGCCACTCACTAGACCACCAGACACCTCCACATCAACAAGCGTGATTCTCAATTGAACCAAGTGTGGATTTGGGCATGACTGGATTAACTTCACCATGTGGAGCGCACAACCACATTTGATTTTTAACGAGCTAGCAAGTGTCATGATCTAATTGGTGCCATTAGGATATGTGTGGCCTATAGACAACATGATTTCTCCCTATGTGTCATACTGGAATGGAACCATGCCATAATACATTGAGTCTATTCTGAATTGTCCACAGTAGTTAGTAATCATCAACGGTAGTATTATTTTAGGTACCTAGATGAAGGAAAAATAAGTGTATAATCAGTCAACTACCTAGTTTAATCAGCTAAATTTACTCCTGAAATACCAGCTGCATATTGATTATTGACACAAGTTGGGGGGTCTAAGATTAAATAATATATGAGGGCAAGTACTGAAGAATTACTATTTATTCAAGGTAACATGTAATTGTATACAGCAGCAACCACATGGATTCTATATAAAAGGGGTTCTTAAAGGTAAATGGGGACAGAGAACCTACATAACTAAAACCTAAAAATATGATCATAAGTGAATCTTAGATTCCACAGGACAACTAGCAAGTCAGATATGCATTGATCAAGATAACAACCGACAAAGTTACACATAATAAACTACAAAAGAATAAAGTCAACAAAAATAATAATTCATAAGTCTTGAAGTTACCGTTTCTCCTGGCTGAAGTGCATCAGCTATTCTTCTTTTTATTTTCCCTATATCATCTGAAGAAAGATCCTCATATACCTCCTCTGCAGTACTTTTTAGCTGAAACTTTCCCACAAATCTTGTATCAACTTCGACATTATCTAGCCATGCATCCTGGATCGACCGGAAATAAGTCAAGTGTACATCTCACATTGCACAACTATACATATATATACATACATATATATGTGTATTTATACGCGTGCGCGCGTGAGTGTGTGTGATAATAGAAGTGGTGGGAGAAAGAAGGGAGAAGAAGAGAAAGGATGGAAGGGAAGAAAAGAACAAAGAGGAAAAGCAGGAGAGAAAGAAGGGAGAAGAAGAGAAAGGATGGGAAAGAATAGATGGAAAGGGAAGAAAAGAACAAAGAGGAAAAGCAGGGGGAACACCTTAATTTCATTTTGTCTAGTGTATTCAACAAAATTTCCATTTGCATCAAAGTAACCTTCTTCTCTCTCTTGCTTCAAATTAAATGGTTCTATTCGAATCCCATCATCCTCAAAGTTGGCATTATCCTGCCACAAAATCACCATTAGCTATTAGTTGTCTATGTATAAAATTAGTAGTGATACTGTCAAATAATGTTGATGAGGAATAAAAGAATATACATAATTACATATATGATAAAAAATGACAATAAAGTGAGAAAATTAAACAGATCATAGATGACACAAGCAATAGTCTCCAATGCTTTCATTCTGAGAAAAATGCTGAAGATAATGTGAACCAGAAATACAGACAAAATAAAACAATGGTAGTTTGAGTATCTGGTGGTAACATCTTAAGGAAACAAAACATATTAGCCAGCACATAACGAGTGAAATTCTTAGTTGAGAATTTTTAGAAAAGTAATGAAATACAAGTGTATATCAAAACAACAAGATTTACCAAATGTATCTTCAACAAGGTGTGTATCAAGTATTAACTAATACAAAAGGCTTTCCATATTGAGTTCGGCTAGAATTCTGAATAATCTTGAGTAGACATTGTGGGTGGACAAAGAAGAAGTGCAGAAGCATGTCATTGCCCACCCGCCATCGCACTGCCAGCCACACCCTGCCCCCGTCTGGTACTCCTCCCTCCTCCTCTTCTTCTCCATCTCTTCCTCCTCTTCCCCCTCTTCTTCTCCTCGCCCCTCCCCTCTCGGTACTATGATGCATGCCGACATACTATTACATTGGTTAAAAACAAAACTTATGATTATGAATGCTCCAAACCAAAGTAAGAGAACATATCGATTCACTTGCACCATTTTTAAGCATCTCAAGCATAGCCATATTTGTTCAATATTATAGTCATACAAGTCAAGTACTTGGTATGAAATGTAAATAGACATCAGGAACATTTTTTTTTTTTACTAACTAGCAAACCGTCTATATCAATAAAAACATAAAAGTAAAGTTGATTGTTTTTGTTTTGAAAAGTCAAAAGCTCAAAGTTGAGGTGATTAGATTGACACAATTAAAGAAGTTGAACCCTAATAATTCGGAATAAAAATAACTCATATAAATGGTGGTCTAAAATAATCTCTAATTCTACTTGCTAACCAAAAAGGTCATCCTCTAGCAACCAAAGTTAAATTAGCATAACTAACCCTGATCAATTGAACCCTGAACCAATTTAAAGGCATCGTTAAGACCCACAAAAAACCCATCCTTCGCAGCCTAAGTGTATAATAATGCTTAGTATCCCCCTCCACAAAATGAACTTCCTAGCAAAAATACTAAATGTGATGGAAGCATCATCCTCATAAAAAATGACAGCAATCAATATCCATACCTCTCCCTGATCCTACAGATTGACAGGAAACAACAAGACACATTTTCAGACAGCCTAATTTCCATAAACGTGATGAAAAAGGCTGCACTACAAACACATGGTCTTTCCTGAAACATGTATCAGATATGAGAGGAAACATATTTTTGCCAAAAACCACTACACTTGTACAGCTTTTATTTCATAGATTTAAGTGACGAGGGAAGGTAGCAGCACCTCGTACTGGATTTCGCCGGAGAAGACGTCCACCTGGTCACCTAAGACCTCGTTCTCCCGCGTCTGGTTGCGACGCTTGGCGCGTTCCTTGGCAGCGAGCTGCGGGTCCATCCAGCTGTCGTCTCCGCCGTCCCCATGGAAGGGGAGGTCTTCGCTGCCCCTCTTGGCTTTCTTACCCTTAGGAAACCTAGCCCGCCTCTGCCTGCCATCGCCCGCAGATCGGAATCAATCAAGGAACCCTACAGTTCGCACAAGAAGTAGGAGAGGTTTGGGATAGAAAAAGGAAGGGAGGAGCGTACTCCGGCGGCGGCGAGTCGAATTCGTCTGGGGGAAGCGGTCGCTTCTTGGACGTCTCTGCCATGGGGTATCGATGACTAGGTCGGCTCAGGCGATCCGATTTGGCCCATATAGTTAAATAGCTGTAACGAGTGAATGTTTATGTATACGTATTTGTTCCATTGGGCCCAAATATTTTAAAAGGAAAAGCCGCAAATCAATATGATTTGGTCCAAATATACCATCAGACCACTTCATAGCACTCCCTATTCATTTTTACAAATAATACCCAAAAAAATCATAAATTAAATTAAATTTAAATTTATTTGTCAACTTCCATTAAGTCAACCCAAATAATTAATATTTTTATTTTGTTTAAAAAATTATAATATTTTTAAAAATTAAAAAAAAGTAAAACATGTTTATAGACCTATTATTATGATTGGGTATGATTTAAGTGATGCTTTCTTAAAAACTTCTTATGGTAATTTGAAATTAAGAAATATTCACGTTGTTCCCAAACTAAAAAAAAAAATCAATTTCTATTAGTCAACTTATAAATGATAATGCATGTATTTTTTTATTTGATGCTAAAATTTCTATAGGTTGTTTTTGAAAAAAAATCAACATTTTTAGTTGGGTTAATCGACACTCTATTTGTACTAGTTAATTGTCAACTAGGAAAGAGTTGCAAACTCCCCTTTTTATGTTTTTAATAAAATATATCAATTTTCTTTAGAGAAATCCAATGTGACTTATTGGGGCTCGCACGAATCTCTTCCATGCAACACTTTTGTTATTACCAATCTCTTACATGCAACACTTTTGTTATTATATTTTTTTTAATTGATGATCGTACTATATACACATGATTTTATCATCTAAAGTAAAAAATCTGAGTTTTATGACTATTTCTTGAGATTTCAAAAGTTAGTAGAAAATCAATTTCATAGAAAAATAAAGATTTTTCAAAGTGATGGTGGAGAAGAATTTACCTTAATGTCTTTTACTAACCATCTTGCTTAATGTGGAATAACTTTAATAATTATTATGTTTAGAGAAGTCAGAGTAAACTAGAATTATAAAAAATATATTGACAAAACATGGAGCATTGCGCCTCCTCCTTTTGGTTCAAAATAAATCTTTTGAATAAAATAATTTGATTTAGTAATACAAGACACGTTTAGTTGTAAAGGAATTTACATAAGATTATGATTTTGACTATAAAATTTTTTTTAGTCTAGTGATTAAAGCAATAACTATTCGGATTATTACTTCTTTACGGATAGTATCAAATTGAATTATTTGAGAACGATATCAAAAATATATGAAACATTTACTAGGTTTTATCAATCCAACTTACCTAAATTATGTTTATTTATTACATAAATATTTTTATGGTTTAAAACAAGCTATGGGAGCTTTGTTTGATAATTTATCTCAATTTTATTTACTCTCGGATTTTATTCTAGTAAACTAGACACATCCTTATTTATTTACAAAGAAAACAATGATATTATTTTATTACTTATTTATATAAATGATATAATTTTGAAAGGTAGTATCATATCTCTCGAAAGTCTCATCCATAAATTGAATAAGGAATTTATATTTAAAAATCTTAGTCTATTGTATTATTTTCTTGTAGAAAAATATATTTTTGGTGATTTTTTTTCTCTCGAAAAGCAAATACACGAAAGATCTTTTAATCCGAACTTAAAAATACGATATTATGCTTCTTTATCCACCCATGACCATCAAACCTCTCATCTTCTCTAATAATCATATTATTACCGATGAAACTAAATTTCATAATATTATTGCTCTTCAATATCTAAGCTTCACTCGATCATATCTCATGTTATAAATAAAAGTATGATAACATTTTTATAAACCTATACTCGTTGACTTTCATAATATTATACGTTTTTTAATATATATCGGTCTGGTTGTCTCTTATCTAGGCACAGTACAATTTAATTTTGTATTTATCTTAAAGTAAATCGTATCTTCTATCATGCCCTTATAAGATGATGCTCATAATAAGGATATCAATCTTAGATCGATGCAAAGAATGATTTACGAGCTCAGTAAGGGATTTCTTTTAACAGAATAGAGGATTTTCCTCGATGGAATAGAGAGATTTCCTCATATAGTTGGAGAAATCTTATCTTCTATCAATATTAACATTTACTTAAAAAATCTCTATAATTGTTCAGTAATAACATGAGTGTCTTAACACAATCCGAACTTTCAGACTAAGCATATCGAAATTAATTATCATTTTATTCATGAAAAAATTACTATTCATGCTATTTTCATAAAATTCATTATCTTTTCATTGTAAATCATAGATGTTTTTACTAAATCTTTATATATAAAATTCATTATCTTTTCATACTTTTTTATTCGAGTTCATTTGCTTTCACTCATCAGCCAAACACTATCTCACAAAATAAACTTAACCATGGCAACGAGCTAAAGGAGGAAGGCAACAAAATCAATTGATGAGTTTTGAATTATATTAAAATATAAGAAAATCATTAGTAATTGGAATTCTTTCTATGCAGCACAAAATAAATATTGGGATTCTTTCCGTGCAACACAAGAAAGTGTTTCCTCCTTTATCCATAATGCTCAAATGTAGTAATTTCTGAATATTAGAAACTGTCAATTCTCTTATATATAAAGACTTACATAGTATCTTGTTGCAAAGTAGAGAATAGGAGTGGAAAGAAAACATTTTCATTTTTTATTGCTTTGTCTTATGTTCATCTCCCACTTTCAAATTTCAACAGTGCCATTACACATCCAATCTCTAGTATCATGATAAGACTATTAATTCGGTCAATGATCTCTAGTCAATCTTTTTTATGTTATCATCTTTTAAATATCTAAAAAATATTTAGGATAGGCAAAAAATAATAATTAAATCACTTAAAAATATAATTAAATTAGGTTAGGCAAAAAATAATAATCTTTTAAATATCTATTAAAATTATAAATAAAAAAACACTTTTGGTTGGCAGTATACCAATAAAAATAGAAGGATTATTATTTATATCTGGTTTGATGCGGGAAAATGATAACTGGGAAGCTTTGATCCGATGTTTTCTGAAATGATATACGAGAAGAACACTAAGATAATTCGGATTGTATTGATTATAATGTCAGGAAAATTACATTGGATTTTTATGATAAATCGACTCATGTTTAATAGCATGTCTAACCGCATAATAGTTCATTAGTTTCTTAGACACACGGGAGAATAGAAATCCAGCCGTGCTTTCTCGCATGGTTTGACGGGAAAAATATGAAGTAAACGCTATGCACGTGTGGAGTGCGCAAATAAATGCAAACATCCGGTTTCTTACGTACCCCACAGCACACCTTATCTCTAATAGGAAGAAATGTGTGGGTTCTGCAAGAGGCATCCAATGAGAAAGCCGGTAGCCGAGTCAACGACGAGAAGACAGGAAGACTCTTCATCTCGAACAACAATAAGACGACGAAACATCATCAAAAAGCAAAAAGGAAAACAAAAATAAAGAAAACCTTCAGATCGATCGATCGATCGATCACTGTTTTAACATTCTTTCTTTCGCTATTCCACCCTCGATCATTTCTTCTCCTACACTCGCTCGCCCATACGGCGAACGAACGGGAGCCGCGGGAATTCGCTTCGCCCTCGTCATCAGGGACCGTGCCTCAAACCCTAGAAGCTCGAGCCTACTCGTGATCTCTCACGGTGGAGACCCCTTCGTCAACGGAGGCGAGCGGAACGGCGGCCGAGAGGGGGCCGGAGAGGTCGCGTTCCGGTCTTGGTCTAGGGTTCCGGTACCTCACCGGGGTCGCCGGCGGCTGGTGGGACAAGTGGACAGTCATGGGGGCCGCCGGCTCCAAGCTTGAGAAGGCCCTCGGCGACCAGTTCCCTGAAGGCGAGCGCTACTTCGGCCTCGAGAACTTCGGCAACACCTGCTACTGCAACAGCGTCTTGCAGGTTATTGCCACTACGTCTTCTTTGTTAATTGAACCAAGAGCTCGATCTGAATCTGGGTAACTTGTAGTTCTGTCGAATTAGAGATGAATTCTTTAAAGGAAGGTTTGTTTCTTTTCTTCTTGCCGGATCTTTTAGTTATGATTATTGATTCAATGTTCTTGTCTGATATGGAAGATGTTTTCATTTGTCAACACTGATATAGGGTGCTTCCATATTGTTATATAAGTACTCTCGGTTGAAAAAAAGATGATCTGTATTTCCTCTTTTCTAGCTCATTTCTTACACCGTATAATGTTTAAGAACATAGTTTTGGTCCGAAGTAAGCGACTTAAATATGTTGGTTATTTTTAATACACTTTTGTGTTTCTAAATTTATTAGTCGCAGTCTCATTTAATTTACCATTTTGTATGTTTTTTGAGAAAAAGGTGGGAATGTCTTGATAAACAAGAAAGAAACTTAGTGCAGAAGTATCATTTTTGGCTTTTAAATTTTGAACAGTTCTTTTAACAAAGAAAAAAATGTGTCAGTGTTTGTTTGTCATTTGTCCTCCGACAGTGCAAACCTGTTGATATGCAGGAAAATACCAGAAAGCCATCATCATTCCTCTTGATAAATCATTGGATATAACCAGGACCTGATTAAACTGTTTATCTTACACCTGTTTAAAGTTCATTAGTCTGATGAATATGTTATATAGAAAATGTGGGTAACATAACAAATATTTAATTGAAGTACATAGATCTCTTTAATTGTCTAGGAAGGATATTGTAATAAATTCTGGAGTATATTGGCCTTAATTTCTTCTAATGTCTTATGATGCTCATTTTCTAGCTAGTTAATTAGAAGTTCCAAATTTTCTTGGAAGTGAGAGGATTATGATGGTAAAATGGAATTTTGGCTTTATGATGGGGTTATACATTGTACCTTTGTGGTGGTAAGCCTATGAAATTTTGCTAAGAAATGAGCTTGTAAAGGATGTTCACTTTCGACTCTGCACTTTATTTTCAGATCTTCATAACAACCTTAATCATGAGCTATTTTTGAGATCTATAGTTGACCCAGTGCAATATCTTCATCTCTTAGACAGTTATTTTCTTATCCTTGTTCTTTTGAATGTATTTGGCTTCTAATATTTTTTGAATATAAATTGCAGCTTAAGTTCAAATGTACTCATCTGTATTATGGGTTTATAGTTTTGCTTTTTTTTCCCCCTTAAAGAAGTTCATCTTGACATGGATGCAGGAGTTGTTTTTAAACTAGGAGTCTTTTGTGTTTTTTGGTAAGAGATAAGAATATACCAATGATCTTGGATGTACAATGTTGATTTATGCTTGTTGAAACATTGGATTGCAACCATGCTCCTTTGGTGTCTATATCATAGCCTTCTATAAAAGTTATGCTGATATTCCTTGATGGCTTAACGCTCATATAATGATGCTGAACTCCTCAAATATTCAATTTATTGCACTGGGTCGTTCTGCATATAAAACATGTATTGTCAAAACCTGCGTGAAAGGAATGAATTGAATGATGGTGTCCTTAAGAAATGAATAGTATTTGCCAGCCCTGTTTATTTGAGTTCAAAATTTTGGGCAGTAAGAAAACAACATACCTAAAAGTTAATCCTATTTAGATGAGGTGTCCGCTTCGTCGCGTGGTGGTTACAATAAAGATAAACTACAAAATTTGCATTTTTGTGAACAATTAAGAGTATTTAGATTGATGATAAAATGAGTAAAATTTGTCTAAGGTTTGTTCGGAGATGTCCATTGAGGGACCTTAGAAGTGAGATAATTTGGATTAATGATGACTGGTGCAGAGGAGAGAGAGAGGAGCTTATAAGATTTCGTTCAAACAATAAGAGAGAATTTAATGGCTTTTAAATTGGCTAGTGATATTACCCTTAGGGCCTCAGCAAAGTTACATGGTGGAAAGATCCATATGTTTGACCCTTTTTTCTCCATGATTGACCCAAATAGTTGGGATGTATGATTTGTAATATGTTCGGGAATATGCAAGGTTTGCAGTTTTGGTTATCGGACCTGTGCCAGTAGTCCATGACTGGACTAGTACAGGTCAGGTTTGTTCCTGCATACCATGTGTTGGTACATTGGAATGTACCATGAACCATTAGGGGAGGGAGAGGATGGAAGGAAGAAGGAAGAGGAAGAAAACGAAGAGGAAAAAGAGGAAGGAGAAGAAAGAAAAGAGGACGAAGGAAGCCAAAGAAAAGGAAAAGGAAGGGGTTGGGGGGGACAGAGGTAGGATGAAGAAGGAAAAAGTCCTTATATACTAGTTTAATTATCTAACAGAACTTTATCATCCATTGCCATCAGAATCATCATCATGCTCACTGTCATCAGTTTCATCAATCTTTTCTTTTACATGTGCATCTCGTGATGCTTTTTGACTTAATTTACATTACAATTATCATTGATGACCTTTTTTTCTCCATAGTCCATACTATGTGTCAGCTGAACATGTCTCAATCTAATTAATGTCTCAGTTTTCCATTATAGTTCTGCTTTATCTTTGCATTTACTATAGACAAACTAGATTATTTAATCTTTATTTTTGTCTTTCCTTTTGGTGTGTGTATAATGAAGCCCTTCAATTGTCACTGATAGTAATAACTAGGCTTTCTAAACACTGATGATACTTCTTTAGTGTTCAGTATATTTGAAGAGCTGCCCTGACCATTGGCTGAAACATTGGGATCTTTGGGATACAAATCTTGATCATTAATGTGCTATTGTTCAATTAACTATAGTATTTGGACAATATTTCAAATGCAATAGACCATTATGATAAGTATAAGTAGTTCCTTATCAATTATGGTTTGCTTGTTAGTGTCACTGCCATTTTGTTCATAAGGATAGTAGTGCTCTCATACTGTCTTCAACCCATTCTTTATTACATGATCTTATTCTTGAATGGTATAAGAAATTATTTTTTCATGTTTGTTAGGAGATCATCCATAATTTAATTGACACTCTCTAAAAAGAACATCTATACTAGTAAGATAGGGATTGAGATGGTCTCCAACAAAAATGGTTAGGGGTTCAAATTTTTTTCTTATTATAGCAGTCCGTAGGAATCTGATAGGACCATAAATCTATATTGTGACATTTGTTGTTGTTTCTTTTTTGTCTTGTGCCCATCTTGTGATTGCATAGAAACCAAGGTGTAGGTTTTGTTGTCTGATCATCAACTCAGAATTGACTTTATCAAAGGATGAAGAACCTTGAGTGCAAATGCATAGACATCAGATGAAAGGAATATGATACTGGACAAGTTCATAAGGAGCAGAGATTTTCTATTTGAGAATAAAGGAAGAGAAAGAGAGAAGAAGCAAAACATTATAATCATGAAAGATAATGGTGAAAAACAGAAGAGATAATAGAAAAGAAAAAAATAATTTCCATACTCACTTTGACTAAAGGATCAACTCTTTAGGATGAATGTCTAATATCTCCACTCATCTCAGACATGGATGATGGAAAGATTGTGACCTATACATAAATATAGGGTGGGGGAAAAGAAAGCTATTCTTTTATTCACAAATCGATGTTTCGAAGCACAATTCATTTTCCCCTTTTCTTAGTTTTGAAGTATATAAAAAAAGAATTACAAAATTAAGAAAGAACACAATAAAAGGAGTTACATCCCACAAATCATGATATATTAATCATTTTATCTTTCTTCTCCCAAGAACATAGTTTTCCATATTTGTTTTGACAAATAATCTTTCTTAATAAAATATTTTTTTGGTAGTCTCTTTGCTTTATTGGTTCTTCACTATAATAACTTTTTTGTAGGTTTTCTAAGATCTTATCGTTCATCAAGTCTAAGATTTATATCCTTCCTTTTTTGTTTGACTTCTTTTTTTCTTTATTTGGCAAACTTGATAGATAATGTGTAATCATCAAAGATGTTGCCATTTTGCAACTCATGACACCCTAAAATAATAAACATTATTCAAGAGAAAAGTAAAATACAATGGTCCTGCATGAGAATAGCTACAACACATGAGAATAGCTACAACAATTGACTTGATAGTGGTTAGACATATTTATGATAAGTAGTTAATTTAATATTGATTATAGTTCTAATTCATTTAATTAAACATATTTATGTTTCAAGGAATTATGTAAATTTCTATGATTTAATTAGTTTTAAATTTGGAATCATGAATTTAAATTAGTTATTTAATGAAAAAGAATAGATATGATGTTAATTCTTATTTTATAATATTTTAAAGTATTTCTAATAATATTAAAATATAATTTAATAAAATAGGTCAAATTGTGGTCTAACCTGAGTTAGGTTGATTGGTCAAGACCAGCCCATGTGGCCAAGTACGACCTAGCCCATGTGGCCCAACATGTCTTAGCTCATGTGACCAGGTATGATCTTACTCATGTGAGTAGACACGCCCCAACCCTTGTGGCCAGGTACGACCTAAATCATATGGCTTGACATCACCTAGCCTATGTGGTTAGGTATAATTCAACCCATATAACTAAGCATGACTTAGCTCATGTAGCCAGGTATGACACAATCCATATGATCAAGCATGACTAAGCTCATATGACTAAGCATAGCTTAGTCCATGTGGTCAAGTATTATAACTCAACCCATGTGGTCAAGTATTATAACTCAACCCATGTGGTTAGGTATAACCCAACCCACGAGCCAAGCATGACGGCAAGGCGCAACCCAACCCGTGAGTGAAGTTTAGAAGTTAGGTTTGCTTAGCTATGCGACCGACGATAGGCACATTGTCGCCCATCTATAACTCGTTGTACCTCAATCCAACCTATTACCTGGGATAGGCATGTGCGATGCACGTGATCCATCTAATGCTTAGGTGGGTTGGTTCGATCTAGGCTAGCACTATGCGATATAATCCAATTTCCTCATCCTTTATTGGTTTGAGCTTATTAGTTGATTGAATTATATATTCACGAGTATTGAAGATTATTTTATGATTTTTCGGAGTTCTTACCGGTATGTGTGGTTGCAGATGTATTTTTATCCTATATTTATTTTTAGAGTAACCTACTATTTTGTAATAGATCTGATGCTTGGGTAAACAAGACTTTTTTGTCACTTATGACTACTAAGAAGATGCAATTTTTTTTCAATTAAAAAATATTTAGTATTGGAAAGATAGGGATTTGAATTCAAAGATAAAAAAATAGTTTTCTATAAATTATGAATAATGAAATGATGATTTATTTTTTTAAAAATCTAAGATGTGACTTTTATTTCAGGAAAGAAAGATTTAGTGGAATCTAGTGCTACCATATTTCACAATCAGACTGAGATCGGCTAAGTGTAAGGTCCAAAGGACCTCACCTTTTAAGTTTTGGTGCCAAAGTGATTATTTAGATAAGGATGAGACTTGAGAGAGCTAGTAAAGGTGATCTGTGGTCAGCTACAAAAATGCACTTTGATATTTACCTCTATTAGTAAAAATGGTGATAAAGCTTGGGACACAATGGTAAATTATCATAAAAAATCCATAGCTCAAAACATCCAGGATAAGATATATGGATACTCTTTGGTTGTACTTAGATGTTGAACTTAGGATTATTATAGTTATTCTTATTGTTTTTCATTAATTGGTCTTTCTTTTCCTTTCTTAGAGCATTATTTTATGTTGCTCACCTTTCCTTGCTGGAGGTATATCAAGATGTTTTTTATTAGTATTGGCTCCTTTGATGGTTTTGTAGTATATTATGCTTTATTAGTACTATACCTAAATTATTTTGCAAATGCAGTTATTCTATTTATTTTCAGTAAAATTTGAGACACTTGTTAGCATTCTCATCTCTGTTTTACAAACTTTTTTTGACATCCTGTTTCATAGCTAGTGAATATATTTTATCTTGAGAACATAGACTCTAAAGTTTCATCTTTACTCTTCTTAATAAATTAATTGATTGATAGCTAAATAACTCAGGATTCCTGGATGACTATGGCGAAAGTTTTCTACTTCATTTCTAGTTTTAGATGCACTAACAATTTGTACACCACCACCAACATATTTGGGGTCAGCTAGATCGATCTTTTGCTACCATTGGGCTACGTAAAAAGCAAAATTTCTTCAATTATTTTGATTTTTTGGATGTTCATAGATGACATTAATACAAAGTGGTTATTTCAGCTTAACATAAAAGAAGATTGATATGTTACTTTAAAAGATAAATGTTTTATTTGGTAAAGAATTTTCTCCCTTAAACATTTCCTTCTAAATTTTGTCAAAGTTCACTTCTGGCATAGCTATTTTTACCATCATCACATCATGCTTTACATTTGGTTTGAAGAATTTGAGCATGAGTTTTACTGAAATGAACTTTGTTGGATGAAAATGTATGTTTTGTCTTATGCAGTGCCTAAATTAAATATGTATTATTTTTGTTCTTTTTGTTTTAACTATAATTTATTTTTGCTTCTTAATTATCCCATATGCAGGCTCTATATTTTTGTATTCCTTTCCGGGAGCAGTTACTGGACTATTATGCAAATAACAAGAATCTGGATGTTGAAGAAAACCTTCTAACATGTTTGGCAGACCTATTTACTCAGGTAAACAATCTTTTTATCAACAAGCCGTGAATATCATGCCAAAATTACAGTATCCTTTGATGAGAGTTTCACAGGCTAACAATATTCTTGTCTTCAATTTTTTTTACTAAATTTGTTAATAAGTTTTTGCTTTTCCTAGCATAATATGTGTGTTATATGCGTAAAGTAATATCCATTAGATGTTTAAACATTGAACTTATAACTTGTAAAATCTTCTTTTTCTTGATATTAAAATTAATCATGTCATACATCCATTCTTTTTCAACACAACCATTAGTTTTATGGAGGCGAATCTAGGTTCCTAGATAAGGTTGTTCCTATGTTATTTAGGTGACCAGGCAAGGTTGTGAACCTTGTGATCTTGATCTGGGCCACAAAATCGTTTGATCTTACAGCAGCCTCAGGCATGTCGAGTCTGGCCAGTTGCTGAAATTTTAGAGTGTTGGAATCAGCCCGACTCACGAGTTGACTTGGAAAGATCGATCAACTTGGATGAGTTGAATTGAGTTTATCGATTCAACTCGATGGGCTTTATATAAAAGTTAAATTCAAATGCTCAAAGATGAGGTGATGTGCGAGGCGTAAAAAACAAATGCTCAAAGATGAGGTGATGTGCGAGGCTGTGGGTGACATATGAGTGATGAGACAAGACCCTAATTGGTCATTGTTGCTGTTAGCCACAAGAGGGTCTCGTGCAGCTGCCAACCTTGTTGGCTGTTTGAGGTGCCGCTGTCCATCATTTCCTCTCCCACTGTCCGTAGGTATTGTTTTCATCTCTCCTCTCCTCCGCTCTCCTTCCCTTTCTTCCCTTCTCTCCTTTCTTCTCCTCCCTTCTCCTCCCATCTCCTCTCATGTATAATCCTTCTCCTTCCTGTTCTGTCTTGTCCTCCCATGTCTCCTCTTTTCCCTTCTACTATTTTGTTCTTCCCTTTGTTTCATGAGATAGCCAATGTAAAAGTTTAATATAGTGCTCTAGTGGCATGTTTATCTTTACCTTTGTTGCGTGAGATAATCAATTTAAAAGTCTATTGTAGTGCTCTTTCATGTACTTATCTTGTGGTCTTTCTTGTACCTCAGCTCATGATTCATTGTTAACAATCCAAGTGTATTTTTATAAACAAAATTATATCTTCTTAAAAATCTTTTTCTGAACTGCATATTGTTTGAATGAAAACTGATTACTTTACAATTAATTATTAATTATTAGATTTCTTATATCACAAATATCTTAAGTTGGATGTCCCTTATCTTTGATTGCTTTGTCAAAATGTTTGGTTTTAAGAGAAAAAATACAAATAAAAATCAATCAGATATGGGATAGGAATATAGTATATCATTTGAAAATAATTCAGATGAGAACTAGCGAAGGTTATGTTGACATGTCTCATCTATCAAATATCTCTTAAACAATTGAATAATAGTTGTTTGAGTGTTGTTCAGATGAGAACTAGCCATTTTTTTGTCCATAATATTCTTTTCTTTTCGTTTTGAAATAATTTTACCTTATCCTTCATCCTCCTCAATTTCATGAATTTTTCTTTTTTGTGTCATAAGTTTTCCCAACGGTCGTATTATTTGTTATCTAACATCATTGGACACTCTTATATGCTTTACATGCTGGATTATTTTTAAAACTATGAATACCATCATTCGTCAAAACTTGCATTTTATTTTCCTCAGATTGTTTTTAAATTTTATATCATACTCCTATCCAATATCTGATCGATTTTTAATATTTTTCTCTTATACATTTTGACAAAACAATTGAAAGTAATTGAAATATATTTTTAATAAAAAATAAAAATAAAATAAATAATAAAGGATGCAGTTCAGTTGTTGACACAGTATGTAATTCACAAAGAGACATTTAGATAGATTTAATATCCTTTTTTTCTTCATAAGGAGTCACAATGAATCATGCATGAGTTGAGTTACTAGAATGACTGCATATGTATTCGAAAGGACACTACAATAAACTTTTACAGTGGTCATCTCATGCAACAAGGGAAAGATAAACTTTTACAATGGCTACAATAAGAGCACAAGATAAACATGCACTACAGTATATGAAGAAGAGAATTGGGAAAAAGAGGAAAGAATGAAACAATAAAAGGGATTAAATGATTTAAAATTATTTTATCATACTATACCACAAGATGGTGTGAGAAGTAAGATCTGGGCTGTAAGGTCGCTCTATGCTATTGCCCAAATCACGAGTTTAACAAACCTTGATTGGATCATCCTTTTGTTACTACTAGTTTTATGAAGGCTAATATTTTAGGTGAATAGCACAACTATGCTGATCTACTTTTAGTTATTGAAATTCATTTTATCATACTATACTACAAAATGTGTGAGTTCTCCCATTTCTCTGCAGATATAGGATTTTCTAGATAAATCATTGACTATTTGCTATTGTAGGCTTTTGTCTTTACTCTGGTTGACTATACTGTATATCTTCACTTCATATAAGTCTAACTTACTTTGGTTTCAATGAAGTTCCATATGAAGTTAGACTAATGTACCCTTACTAAAGGTGTTCAAAATAACTTTATGAACTTACGAGGTATCAAATTTTAATATCTATTAGGTCTTTTGCCTCTGATATTTATCAAGTAGTCGAATAAACCTGAAAGCATATGAGATCTATGAGTTCAGCATATATCCTGGAGCTTTTTAATGTTTATTAAAGAATGTTGAAACTTATGTTTTAGTTGGAGCATTGACCCAGTAGATAGGAGATCTGCCATGAGAACATAGATAAGACGTAGAATTAAGTTTGAACAGTATGATTCTTTATTCTTCTGCAATTTTGAAAGAATTTCACTCTTCTAGATTATTCCCATAGATTTTGTTGCCATTGTTCTCACAACCTGCCAATTGGAAATTTTCTTCTTGATGGCCATTTTATGAACATTGAGGGTAAATACAAAGCATGTTTGAGATAGAAATTTGGTTAAATGGACAGAGTTGTTGCCATGTTAAGTATCATAAACTGCTTTCAAGTATAGGAAATTTTTTGCAGGTGTTTGATCATAAAGGTTGACTGAAAAAGATGGTCTTATGAAGTGCTCTTTTGGATCCTAAGGAAAACCTTTTTGCCTGATCTTGGAATGTGTTGGATCAGATACTAGTATATGGAGGTTTCAGCTTCACAACTTGTTCTGAAGTTCAAATAGTTCCTATGCCACTTGACCATTTCCTTGCCAAGTGAAATTTGCATGTAGATCGTGATGATAATGTTTGTTGCCAAACAAATAATATCTACCTCATTATTGAATAGCCTAATTTTGGTCACTGTGAGAGTCTTATTGCTATAATTTATCATGTATGTATTAGTGCAAGTCTTGCATATGATATTGGTTGTACTTATATCTTGGTTGGTATTTTGTGCAGATTAGCTCCCAAAAGAAAAAAACTGGTGTTATTGCTCCGAAGCGCTTTGTGCAGAGAGTGAAGAAACAGAATGAGTATTTCCGTAGTTATATGCACCAGGTAATTAAGTTAACTTGATAAATTTGTTAATAATAGAGGAAATATGTGGACATCATAGTTGCATTAGGTCTATACATCCAATCAACTACCTCAGCATGAACATTTTTCACTCTAGACCAATTTCACCCAGTTCGATGTGCACCAACCAGTAATGACTGCTCCGAGTGTGAACCGGCATGCGGACGCCAATTTCGAGCAGGCCATATGCGATACAGGGCATATTCCCCAGTCCTGGCCCAAATATAAACTAAAAACCCCAATACCTAATCCCATTCGTCTGGCAGTATTCGCTCCGTGTCCATTGTAGCCTGCATCTGCTGCCGCCCACGTCCACCGCCACATGCTAATGACGTCATTTGCATCTGCCGATCAGTACTATCCTCTCCTCATCCTCTTACACCACCACAGCTTCTTCTCTGTTGCTTCCCCTCCTTTCCATTGCCACTGCCATCTCCTGTCTTTCTCCATCTTGTCCCCTCGTCTCTACCGCACCATTCTCTGCTGCCTCCTCTCTTCCTCCTCTCCCTTCTCTATACGATGGTATGTTCCTACATATTTCGCCATATGGTACACAGGAATGGACTGGACCCTTATCAGTCTGGCCATGGACTGGCACAGGTCCAGTACCGAAATTGAATGTTTTGCTCTGGTCTATCTTCTACTTTGTCAAAACAATTTCATTTGAAATGAATTTCAAATTTAAAGTAAACTGCAGTTGTCAAGCAGATTTGTTGATCATTGTCCATTTGTTTTTCTTCTCATCAAATTTCTCCAATCAGGCTTACGAATAGTCTATGAACTGCAGCAATTTGATTATACATCCTTTAGCCTAGTTATTTTGCAAAATGTTTCTGTTGTTTAATCAGTTTGTTGAGACAGACCTCTTTTTTCTGTTACTTTTGTCTGTGGGATTTCTTTCAGTCTGTGGCTGAAAAATTTTATCATCTGAAAGGCATTTGTAGGTAAAATACTTTGTTGAAGTTGTAACTCATCATCCGTGTAGCTCTTATTTCTACATCTTCTAATTTTGTGATTTTGCTAGCTAATATTGTTTGTTTTCTTTGGCTTCTCTAGGATGCTCATGAGTTTTTGAATTTCTTGCTGAATGAGCTTGTTGATATTCTGGAAAAAGAGTCTGATGCTGCAAAAAGTTCCCCAGAAACCTTGTCACCATCTAAAAAGATTGCCAATGGACCAAGCCATCCTGTGGCTAATGGTGTGCAAAAGGAGCCACTTGTTACATGGGTTCACAAGAACTTTCAGGTGAATCAAGTACCCTAATTTGTTGTGCATCTTCTGTTCAAATTGACATGTATAGCACGAAATAAGTGATACTTCTTGATACCATCGTAAGCTTACATTTCTTGCGACAGGGCATACTGACCAATGAAACAAGATGCTTACGTTGTGAAACTGTTACTGCAAGGGATGAAACATTTCTTGACTTGAGCCTTGATATTGAGCAGAACAGTTCTATAACAAGCTGCCTCAAAAACTTCAGTTCAACAGAGACCTTAAATGCTGAGGACAAGTTCTTCTGTGATAAGTGCTGCAGGTGCTTCACTGGTTTCTTTGTTGTGGTTCATAATCTTGTTGCCTAGTAAAATCTTTTTTGTCGTTGCTTGTGAGATTCATATAACCACGTGCATTCAGACTCACATGTTTTAGCTAGTTGCATCGTTTCTGAAAGTTTTAGCTTTTAACTAGAATGCTTGAACTTTACTTCACGAGTGCAATTATCTAAATGCTTGTTCAACAACTTGGAGAACGATATAGGTCTAGATTAATAGTAAGTGCTATGGTCATGGGAAGGTGATTCAATTATATAAAATGTTGAATAAAGCGTTAGCATATCGTGTTTCCCTTGAAAAATCTTTCTTGCCACTTTTGTGTTGGATCACCCATTGCTAACTAAGTGTTTCTGAAGCATGGAGTTGTGTTTCACTGTGCAGTTTGCAGGAAGCACAGAAGAGAATGAAGATCAAGAAGCCACCACATATTCTTGTGATCCACCTCAAACGGTTCAAATACATTGAGCAGCTTGGTCGGTACAAGAAGTTATCGTACCGTGTGGTGTTTCCCATGGAGCTGAAACTTACTAACACGGTCGAAGATGCGGACTCCGAGTACTCTCTCTTTGCAGTTGTGGTCCACGTGGGGAGCGGTCCCAACCATGGTCACTATGTTAGCCTTGTCAAAAGCCACAACCACTGGTTGTTATTTGATGACGAAAATGTGGAGATGATCGATGAATCAACTGTGCAGACATTCTTTGGTTCCTCTCAGGAGTTTTCAGGCAACACAGATCATGGATACATCTTGTTCTACGAGAGACTTGGTGGAAAGAGCTAAAAAAACACCTTTGCTTACATTTCCTTCTGGCCTTTCTACATGTATTAGCTCTTTCCAATTTTTACTCCATGTAACACAATCGGAAGCTCTCGGGATTTTGTGAGGTGAGCGAGCTAGCGAGAGGATGTGATGGTTTGGGTGGATGCAATGTACAGTGGATGGTGGAAAAGCACTGTCCGTTTGTTCTAAGAATAAAATAGAAATGTACGTGGGTGGCAGGAACTTAAGGCACAACTTTTTCCTGTACTCTTTTTTTTTTTTTTGGCTTTTTGGACGTCTATGAATACAGAGTGCGATTCTTCCACTACATACATTATGTGTAGACAAAAAGGAGGTATGCCATCTGAACATGAAGCAGCAGTCAAACTGGAAGCATGGCTGATGATAATTTGCTACTTTTACTCTTTTCCCTTCACATGCGAATTAAGGGTGTTTTTGAGTCAAAAATAACTAGTTAATTGCATCTTCTACTATTTGTGGTACATGTACCGTAGTGTTACGGTGAGCTTCACCATTAATCTTGTATAGGTTGTGTTCTTGTGATGTTACTTTCGTATAAATTCATTTCAAGATTTGTATCACAATGTTTCAAGACAGAAATGTTATTTATGACATCCTATCAAACAAACTGTCGGTTTACTGGTTTGTGGAGATGTTTGTGTTGTTTGAGGTGGATGAGCAAATATAGTTATTGAACTGTTATGTCAACTAAAAATATTTTGAAACATATAAATAATTTTATGTAGTGCAAATCTAAAATATCAAAATTAGTGAACAAATAAAAAAATTTAAACAAATAGAAAAACTTTAATCACATAAAATAGGATAAAAATAATATCACACAGCATGATAATTAGAATAATTTTACAATAATAAGAAGAGATTGATAACGAGAAAATGCCCTTAGGACTTACTCGACTAAAGACGGTAAGACACATTCCGCAAATCCGCTTTTAGCGACTACAAAGGTCGACACGACATGGAAACTACTTCCCCGTCAACAAAGCTGAGGCCCTTTTCCTCTCCACCACTACTGTCCTCCCCTCTCAAGATGAATGGCTCCGGCGGTCGGAACCCTGGCCAGGAGCCGTTCTTGCCCCTCGGCGGTGGCGGCGGTGACCCCGGGGGCGCGCCCTTGGCGAGCCACGACCCCTTCCTACCCCTCCTCAACCTCTCCGCCCTCGGCCAGAAGGTGGACTCCCTCCGCCGCTTCCTCTCTGATGCCATAGACAGTCGCACCGTCATCGGCGATGACCATCTACAGATGGTCTCCTCCCATATCGCCTCGGCCGTCCAGGGGATCATCCTCAACGGCGCCGCTCTCCTCGCCTCCTCCCAACCGCTTAATCCCTCCCCCTCCTTCGCTGCCGCTGGTGGTCCCACCTCTCGAGATGCAGTGACCCCTCGCTTCGCCGAGACCAGATCCGGTAGTCCGCCGTCCATCCAATTCGGAAACGGATCCGAGCCGCCGACCTCGGATCCGCCGGCGGCGATCGGGGAGGAGGACGACATAGTGGAGATCGATGCTGCAGAGCTTCTGGCGGAACACGTCCACCTCTGCGAGATCTGCGGAAAGGGTTTCAAGCGTGACGCGAACCTCCGGATGCACATGAGAGCTCACGGCGACCGGTTCAAGACCCTGGAAGCCCTCTCGAAGCCGGACCGGGAAGTTCGCCCGTCGGATGGCGGGGAGGCGGTACCCGGGAGAAGAGTTAGGTTCTCTTGCCCGTATCCCGGGTGCAACAGGAACCGGGCGCACAAGAAGTTCCGACCGCTCAAGTCGGTGGCGTGCGTGAAGAACCACTTCAAGAGGAGCCACTGCCCCAAGATGTATTCTTGCCACCGGTGCAATAAGAAGAACTTCTCGGTGGTGGCTGACCTTAGGAGCCACCTCAAGCATTGCGGAGTGACCCGGTGGCGGTGCTCGTGTGGGACAAGCTTCTCGAGGAAGGATAAGCTTTTTGGGCATATCACTCTGTTCGAGGGGCACATGCCAGCGGTTGAAGTGGGTGCGGAGGAGGAAGTGAAGAAGAAAGGTGTGATTTTGGAAGTAGACGAAGAAGAAGAGGAAGGAGTTGGAGGAGCAGAGAAGGATGGCGAGGGTTTTGATTCTGAATTTTTTAAGGGCATAATGGAGGATTTTGATGAGATTGAGCGTCGAAGTGGAAGGATGCGTTAGCATCTCTGTGTGAAATACATCAAAGGTGTGTCTTCATCTTTATATTTGCATCTTCTATAGTTCTTCCTGGTTGCTTAACTTCCTTGTTCCTTGCCTTTGTTTTGTTTACATTGTTTTTGCTACATTGTTGCTTCTTGTTGATTCTAAACATTTTATCTCTAAAATATGAATTACAAAGAAATGTGATATTCGTTCCAGAAGATATATTTGTTGGATTGGATGTATGATATCAGAAATTGCCCTATATCAGAGACTATAGGAGAATGGGCAGTTTCTTATAAGCATCTTTTGATGAGTTGGACTTGAGCATTTTGGGAATAAAAAGAGTTGCCGTACTTCGGTTGCTGATAGGTATAATTAGATCATCACAAATGATATTTATTGTTCGCCAGATGAGTGAAAAAATCTGATACCCCAAAATGGCCCTTACTACAAATAACTTGTATTTAACAATTTTTGGCCATGTTAAGAAAGCTTCCTTTATGTCAGTTCTTGAGCTAGTATAATAGCTTGTATGATATTTATGTTAGACATGATGTATGCTCTTTATAATTTCTTTCTTTTCTTTTAGAGCATATCTTGAACTTTTTTCACTTTCTCTGTAGAAGGATAAAGATCATTAGTGCACTGAATTCTGTCAAAATTTTATTAGGTTTATTTACATGGATGGCTTTGCCTTTGTTGTTTTTTAACGTTGACTATTGATTGCTATCAAACCATCTAGATGAATGCTTGCCTTTGTTTCATCTAAAGGTAGATTCAATAATAGGTAATACTATAAGGTTCAAATTTATTATTTAAAGGTTTAAGGTCATGGGGAAGCATACGACAGCTCAAAAAAGGATGGTGCCTTTTATCCAAAGAAATGATAAGGTAACTGATGAAATGATAGATAATGATTTTCAACAATGACAGGAATGACAAAACTAACAATGACATATGATGTGCAGTAGTGACTGAGAATGATAGAAATGAAAGCAAACTATATATATGAAAAATCTACCAACAAAATTGGGAATTTCAAGGCAATAGAAAAATCGGATGTACTTCACTTTATAGGATGGATGGATCCAACTATATCTCATATTTAGTAGCCAGTTGTGTTTTTTGTAGAGTGGTATTGGTTGTTAAAGCGAAAAATATCTAGATCTTATTAATAGGGTGTTACAACATGTAGTAGCAAAAATATCCAGAACATAGGCAGATGGATTGCCTCTATGGCAGAAGTGAAAATTCTGATGCACTTGAGGATTTTCCTCCAGGGTTTGGCCAGGCGTTTGCAGGTTAGACCCTTTTTTTTTTAGTTGTGGCAATAAGTAATTCCTAGTCTTCCATTCTGCATGTGCATAGGACTTTTTGTGAAGTTGCATCTGTCATTAGTCCTTATCTATGGACTGGAAATACGTACCTCAAGGTCCTGCAAGTCCTTGAAGTCATTTCCTGTAGTTGTCTGGATCTTAGTTGGATTGAACTGGGTCGAAGTTCAAATTGGGTCTTGTCCAGTCATGAGCGCTGGTCTTATTTCTACGTTCATTCATTCGTAACTCTGAGCCATCTTTGAATTAACCTTATTTTGCATGTTGTAATATGCAAACAGCAAAAAAATTCTTATATTTTATTTAATATAGGGCATCTTTTGGCTCACAGATTATCTGTGGTTAGTCCTTACCCTGTGACTTACATCAGTTTCTTGTGCTATAGAGTATTGATATGTAAGAGAGGTTTATGTAATATTAAATTATGTAGCAAGTGGAAGAAAATGAAAAGGGTGTTCTTTCCTTTCTAATATAGAAAGGAAATTAAAGACTGGTATTGCAACTTCCTGTCCAGCTTAATATCTTTAACTATTAGATTATCTGATTCTGAGATAGTGGACTACTGGAGAAGGGTCAAGCCTGTACTAGTTGAGTTAAAACAAATATAAAGAGATGAGATTTTCACTGCACTACTGCAGTAGAGACCATTAGGCTTGTTCGGGTCCCAAAGCAGAAACTACTTGGTTCCTCAAGTGACACCTTTAATAGTTCATGAAAGAAGCTACTCCACCCGATAGGCATTATTGATATTTAAGGTATAAGAAGTTCTATAACCATTCAAATACTTGGTATTAATTTACATTGCCTTCTATGTGTTTTATATTCTTTTTAATGCTGTGGTGCTTTAGCTGGGGAAAGTTGCCAATAGGCAGCAAATTTGGGAAAAATAAAATAATTGAAACTTATGCAAAGTCTCTTAATTTGATTTGTTCTGATAAAGTATCATTATTAATTATCTATTGTGTGAATTGGAGTAAAAAGATATCAGGTTGTAAACCTGAGGGCGAGGAGACTCGGGGTATGCTTGTTGTAGTTCAGCAGCATCAACTGTGTAAGCATTCGTGCATTTGGTGGCATTGAAAATAAAAATTCATATCCTAACCTGCCTGTTTGACACTGAGACTTCTGTAGGGATGGTGAACAGACCAAGCCTCCCAACTGTTCCTCTTGTAATTTAGGTGATCATATACCAACCCTCTTGTATCTGGTTTTCAGTGGGCAGTCCATTTTAGCGATCAAACAGGTTGCCTATAGAGATGACAGACCTAGGTACATTTTTGCTTGATTAACTTGTTTATGACATGCTTGAAGAAGGCTGCAAAGTAAAAGCTTGCCTTAGGCACATGATCTAATGTGGAAGATTACAAAGACCTATTCTGTTGAAGCGTAGAAAAAGAGAAGATGCAAATTTTATATTATTTCATCAATTTGTTCTTGTTGATGTGGCAAAAATTGTGTTTTACTTCAATTTTCAGATGCTTTGTTATCTCCGGGCAACGATAAGGAGACGGAACAGAATGCATTTTGGTGCATTCTCCAGAATCTTTCATCTTGACCTGAGCTAAACTTATATGCATTACAAGGCTCTGGAAGATGTAGGGCATCATTTCCGCTCTGAAAGCTTGTAAAACAGTACAAGATGCAAAGAACAAGCGTGTGGATAGAGTATCTGTATATATGATGTTTAAGGTCAACCTTTAGCTATCTGAGTTTACTTATGATAATTAGTTGTACAACATTTCTCTTTTTATATTTTTGCTGCAACTTTAATAAGATGGAGTTGATAAGAAAGTCATTTTATTAAAAAGTCATGAGAAAGTCATTTATCATATGTTTTTAAGCATATTCTACATCTAAGGTAGTTGCATTGGTCCTGGCTCATGACATGACCAAACACTTTTATGGCAATAAGCAAGGGTGTGTCCAAAGGCAAATATCTCGGAGAAAGCCTAAAATTGGATGGATGAAATTTAATTGTGATTATTTTATTATGTACAAAATTAATGGAGGAGTATGGTTTATCTAAGAAATAAGACTGGATGAACCTCTATTTGCTGGGTACGCTACAGATATGTTGATAAGAGTAGTATCATATCATTTATTGTGAGGCAACTGATGTCAAAGTTGATTTATAGATCACTGCTCAGGATGAAGTGTACAGTTAGATATTTGCAAGGTCCGTCGTATCATACCGGAATTTCGACCTGGGCTCGGTACGATATACGGAGTTTCGACCCGGGCTCAGTATGATACGGTATGGGTGTATCGATCGGTATACCGAGGTGTATCGAGTGGTACATCTTAATATACCGAGTAATTTTATATTTTTTTCATACTGTAGTATTGTAGCGGTACCGGACGATCCGCGTACTGGTAATCTGTCGGATCGGTACGTACCGCCCATATTCACACTGTAGCACTGTAGTACTGTAACGATACCGGGCGGTCCGCGTACCGGTAACCTGTCGGACCGGTATATACCGCCCATATTGGGTGGTACATTTCGGTATGACAGACCTTGAATATTTGATTGATGAAGATATTTGTGCGACAAGAAATTTGATTGTAGATATATGATATGTCCTCAGGTGTTTTGATTCATTTTGTATATAGAAAAAAAAGAATGAGATTGCTAATTGATTAGCTATATTCACAAGAGTTATATTTTTTGAGAGAGGAGAAATATATATATATATATATAGTTAATTATATGAGTAATATATAATTAATTCTCATTATGGTTTTCATAATTCTTATGATCGAAGAATAATCATAGAATAATTATATGTTGGCTTGATTGAGATAAAATTACATATAGAATCTCTTCATGTTATAGTCATGCTTATGTGCTTGTAATATCAACAAACATATTCACTTACCAAATAAATAAATGCACTCAATCAATTTTTATTTATTTATATTATTTTAAATAAACAAAAGAGTCACTTGTGTTAATATACGTGTGAGGAGGGGATTGATCTACTTAAAAGCTTCCAATGATAAAAGATTGGATCTATAATTATTAACTTAAGATGATGATTGAAGACCATCAAATCAATGGATAATTATTCCATTTGAACTTAAAATATACCGTGACAGGCGTAATTTGGCTTGCTTGCATAAATAATTATCCTTTTGGTTGTCATTTGTCATGTCGAGTTGGACTTGGAGTTTAGGTCAACGACAATGTCTCCTCCAACCGGGAAGATCTCATGTCAAATCAAGATAAGTATTCTTGGATCTTCCTGTCTCTCTCATCCATCACCTTATTTAAGTGAGCTAACCTTTGATAAACTCAAAAAATTAATAAAAAATAAAATAAAACCCCATAAATCCACACAAAACCAGTTGTCGTCGTTATAAGATATTTTTAAGAAAAAAATGTTAAAAATACTTATTCCAATTTATTTATTTTTGGATAAGCGTGTCTATTAATTAATGCTCATACAAAAAAGAAAAGGGAGAAAAAAATACATTAATGTGCTTCTCAAGTAAAAATATACTCAATACAAGAATAATAATGTGCCCCTGCAAGGAAAAAACTGGTAACAGTGGGAGAGCTCTGCAGTGGCACACAAGAAAAAGGACGACATGTTCATACGAGCCAGACGACCGGATTACGCCGTCGAACGATCCTCCCGCTGTGAGCACTGCAGCGAACCGATCGCCATGGAGGCCACCGCCTTCGCCCAAGCCACTATCTCCTTCTTCATCCTCTCCTCGTCGTTCCAAGCCGAAGGATCGATAGCTCTTTTCGATTTTCAAGAGGGTCATTCTCTCATTCGTCCTCCTATGTTCAATGGGATGGACTACCATATTGAAAAATTCGAATGAGAGTTTTTTTATTTTTTTGGATTTAAATTTATGAAATATAATTGAAAATGGGGATTTTAAGAATCTTCTCTTCCAATGAATGATTGGAATGATTTGGAGAAAAGGGAGAAAAAAAATATTAATGTGCTTCTCAAGTAAAAATATACCCAATACAAGAATAATAATGTTCCCCTGCAAGGAAAAAACTGGTAACAGTGGGAGAGCTCTGCAGTGGCACACAAGAAAAAGGACGACATGTTCATACGAGCCAGACGACCGGATTACGCCGTCGAACGATCCTCCCGCTGTGAGCACTGCAGCGAACCGATCGCCATGGAGGCCACCGCCTTCGCCCAAGCCACTATCTCCTTCTTCATCCTCTCCTCGTCGTTCCAAGCCGAAGGATCGATAGGCTGACCCACTTTTGCACCCGGAGCCAGAAGCATCGTCGCCGCCGCGCTGCTTTTCTTCTCCTCTCCGGCGGCTTGAGGCACGAACGGAGCTCTCAAATCCATGTCTGTGTCAACAGTTTCGGAAGAAAGCAATATATAGAGGAGACGAGGAGGAAGAACGAGGAACACGCTAGTGTAGTAGAAACGATGTGTGTCCAAGGAAACGCGTGGACACCAGCTTCGTTCTGTGGTTGCAGAGGGAATCGATCCATAAACAACGGAGAGTTGGAGATCTCTGCAGAAGCTCGTGATGGTCGTGTCACAATTCCTTTGCAGTATAATATTCTTTGGTCTCCCTTTGTTGCATGCGCGACATTAAGTATGGGAACAAAAGCGCTCACAAACTGAGACCCACTGGATTGTAGGATGACATGGTTTCTGCTTGCTCATGCACTCAGTAGACTAGCAGATCAGAAAAGGAATCAGATTTCACACTGGCTTTTTGGAGTTTGGGCAACCAACCTTTTGGGGTTGATGGATATCAATGTATCATATATTTATCTTAAGGATATATTTGGCGCTTTAATATTTTTCATGTTATTTAAATTTAAACTAGTAACAGATATTAATGTTTAGTAGTGACTGGAAGGAAACACATCAGAGAGAAATATATGGTGTATATATACATTTGTAAGGATAAATACACTACTTCTAAACAATATTGAAATGATGTATGTGTAAAAAACCCCAAGATATCGATCACCATGAACACAAAAAAAGGGGATTTTTGTATTCGTAAATTCCAGTACAAGATTATGGCAAGCAAAAAAGGTTCCAAAACATAAATAAATAAGAGTAATTTTGACCGTCAGAGATGAGCGCTTGGCTGGAAGAATGTTCGATCTTTCTCGACACAAAGTATATGTCTCCGCGTAAAGTGAGAATGAGGTCTGAAAGATATGCCGCGTTCGATTTTGGCTTTGTCAAGATAACACATACTGAGCCGAGCCACCACTATGTATTAGAATCATTGGCGACACCTGCGGCAAAAACATTGAATTCTGATATATAATAGCCACTGCACATGCAGGAGAAGTCAGAGAGAAGGACAAGAGTTTAGCGGTAGTGCTGTCTTTTGGAGGCTGAAATATTCCAAGGACAAACGTACACCGAAGACCAACGCGAAATGGCGAGCGTGATATCATTCCCCGATCTTGATGTTTGTGTGTGTATGCGTGTGAGAGAGAGAGATGATGATGAAGAAGAAGAAGACCCAGGTGCATCAACTGGGGTAGTTCGAGCGTAGAAACTTGATGTGTGTGTCTTGAGTGAGAGAGTGAGAGAGAGAGAGAAGAAGAAGAAGAAGAAGAAGAAGAAGATCCAGGTGCACCAACTGCTAATTTGGCATAGAAACCTTATGTGTGTGACAAAAAGATATAGAGAGAGAGAGACTAAGAATGCAAGGTTTGGGTAGTTATCATATTTTAGATAATTATAATCATATTCTAAGTAGCTCATGATCTATGATTTAAAATTTTATTATCATAGGGATAGTTTCTATACCTAACTTAATCATGGATGACATGAGATGAAGAGATAGTTATCATTATGTTCTATAAATATAACTAAGGCTCCTAAAGCAAAAGTATGATATATGTTCTTAGTTTTATTTTTTTAATATTATTTTGATCTTCTTGTTTGAAAGTATTTTTTTTAATTACATCATAATATTTTATTTTTATTATTTCTTTACTCCTCACGATGTGTGAGAGATCAACTGCACCAACTGGTAATTAGGCATAGAACCTTGATGTGAGAGAGAGAGAGAGATGAAGAAGAAGACCCAGGTGTACCAACTGGAATTCGGGTTACTCTCAATTCTAACCATGCTACGATATAAAGAGATTTCATTCCCCAAGTGTTTGACCCAATAGTGATAGCACAGACAACTCATGATCGATATTTATATGGTAATATTGAGCTCATTATAACTCAATCTCGATGAAAAGAGAGATCTCACTTTCACTGGTTTTCTTGGTACTGTGTATATACGTGAGGGTGAGCTATATATTGAGCTCACGAACAACACAAGTATGTTGCACTCATCATATACAAAGAGGAGTTCAATCAAAGGAACTACAACACAGGCAACAATGGCGGACTCCAGTGGGCATACAGGAAACAAGGACTAACTAATTAGTAAGGAATGGAGCGTCTCCGTAACGTGCTGTCCTCTCGCCGCAAATGCTGAGCCGAATGGATCGCCATGGCGGCCACTGCCTTTGCCCAAGCCACCAACTCTCCTTCATCCTCCTCTCGTCGCCCCAAGCCGATGCATCGATAGGATGGCCTATTTCTGCGCGCGAGATCAACAGCATCGTCGCCGCATCTCCCTCTTTCTTCTCCCCGGCATCTCCCAAAGCCATCTCAGGAGTTCCTGGAGCACGAGCTTTAGCCTCGCTTCTCTGTGTCTTAAATGGGGGAAAAGGAGGAAGGCCGGTGCGTCGAAGGAACCGTGTGGACGTCGATCCAAGTAGTTTATGCTGCCTTCTCCTCCACGAGGCAAATGTTGTGGTAATAAAATAAGACGAGCTTCCGATGTTACATGCTAATTAGGCCGCATGGCTATTTCAATAGGGCTCGTGCATGGTGCATCAATCACGTCGGGTTTGACCATCTTTGACCAGGGAATGATAACGCGTCAGTGAATAATTATGAAAGGAGACCAAAGTCAACGCAAATTAGCATAATAAAGCTGTGCAATGGTAGCTAAGTCAACTTAGCTACATGAACCTTCCTTTACATTGTGACGGAGGTATTAGCACGGTTCGGTCCAATCCCGAATGTATAAGGTTGCTCACGTAAATGCTCGGATAGTGAGGATGAGTATCAGGTTAGGTTGGATTCGAGCCTTGTCCTCCAAGCATGGTCTTCTCTCTTGGCAAGTGATCTGCTTTTTCATTGTTGGACTCCTACACACATATCGAGGTCGAGAGGGGGATTTCTCAACTCGATCTTTCCGATGCTTAAGTTAACTTTTGGTGAAATGAGAGAGAGAGTTGAGTTTTCGAAGTTCCCTCTTATTGATAAGAGGGTTAACTTTTATCCTTACGATGGGGTAGTTAATCATACGCGATCATTTAATGACTGTCAACTCCTTAGGATGATAACTTATACCCTATAGTCGGGCGTCGACCATCTCAAGTTTTGTAGAATGGCCCTGGGGTGTCCGACGCCGTCCCATATTTTGCGGAGTGACTTTGGGGTATCTAGCATCAGCCTGTACGACGCCGAATGATATGGAGGTCGCTTGGTTGCCTTGTCCAGGTCTGAGGTGTTGTTCATCCTCAGTCTGAAGGTCCTTTCTCTATTGCTACATGTGAACAGTGTCAAAATGTGCCATATCAGCTATCAAATCCTTGTTTCTTGGCTTATGCTGCGTTCAAAAGATTTGAACGGAATAAAGACTCAACTCGAATAGAAATAAAAAATATATAAAAATACATTGGTAAGTTTACTTATGAACAATGTTGGGTGTTTTAATTCTACTTATGAGACATTTTCCGAATAAAAATAAAATAAAACTAGAGACAATAAAATAAAAGGGATTGGGAAATTGCATAAATATGACAACGTTTCTTTTTTGTTCGGTAGGGTTGACACTATCTTTTATATTTTTAAAGCTGAAAACTAATAAATAAATAAATAAATAAAAACCTATTTGGTGCATTACTTTCTTTCTGAAAATAGTTTTTGAAAATTGAAGATGAAAGCATCTCTCACTTTCCTAATAAGTTCAAAATTACTCGACTTTCTCAAATGAAAAACTATTATTTGTTGGTATCGATCCAAATTTTAATGCCTAAATTATGCAAATATTGTGGGAGAATAGATCTAAATATTAAATAAATGATTTTTTTTAAAAGAAATATTATATTAAATTTCGTAATTTTATATTAAATGGCGAAAACATTGTCATCGCTTAAATTGGCAGTTACGGAGGGTTGTTGTGCGCGGTCTCGTGATGGATCTCCGCGCTCGAGTTCGTGAGTATAGCTGAATCCAACAACCGATGCTCCTCGAGAAGCTCTGCGTCCCCCTCAGAAGCGGCCTCCTCCGCCCTTGCCGCGCCTTCTCGCAGCCTCCCCATCTAGCCCTCCACCTCCTCCTCTCCTCCCACACCCCCGACCTCCGCTCCCTCCGTCGCCACCATGGCCTCCTCGTCGCCGCTGGCCACTCCGCCAACCCCTTCTTCGCCGCCAAGCTTATCTCCCTCTACACCGTCTTCCGCCGCCCCGACGCCGCCCTCCGAGTCTTCGCCGCGGCCGTCCCTTCCAACCCCCACGATACCTTCCTATGGAACTCCGCCATCAAGTCCCATTTCTCTTGCGGAGACTTCCGCCTCGCCCTCTCCCTCTACAGCCAGATGCTTTCTTCCGGCGCCCCCCCTAACAAGTTCACTGTCCCCATGGCCGTCTCGGCCGCCTCTGAGCTCCTCGATCTCGATATCGGCTCTTGCATCCATGGTAGCGCGACGAAGTTTGGCCTTTTGCCGGAAAATTCGGTTGGCGTTGGGTCCTCTTTGGTTTACATGTACTCCAAGTGCGGGGAGGTCGGTGATGGCTTTCGGGTGTTTGATGAAATGACGATGAGGGATGTGGTTGCTTGGACAGCACTAATCGTTGGTTGCGTAAGGAACGGGGAGTCTGAGATGGCTTTAGCGTGCCTTAAGGAGATGCACCAGGTCGCTGATCATGGAGATGAGCGGCTCAATTCTCGAACTGTGGAAGCCGGTGTGCAAGCTTGCAGAAGCTTGGGGGCGTTGAGGGAAGGGAAGTGTCTCCATGGTTTCATTTTGAAAGCCGGAATGGAGGATTTTGATTCTCTGAAATCGTCACTTCTCTCAATGTACACAAAATGTGAATGCTTGAATGAGGCTGTTCTTGTGTTTCAAGCATTGGCAGAGAGGGATGTGGTCTCATGGACCAAAATGGTAGTGGTTCATATAAGAAAAGGCCACATAATTGAGGGCTTGGAGCTGCTTAGAAAAATGCAAGATTCAGGAGTAGAGACTGATGGAGTACTTTGCAGTTGCATATTGGTAAGTTTTAGAGATATGGGTAGCGTTTGTGGAGGTAAGGGATTTCATGGCATTATGTTGAGAAGAAACTATGAATTGAGTCCATCAGTTGTTAATGCTTTGATCTCTATGTACTGCAAGTTTGAAATGTTGCATCTTGCAAGAAAGGTTTTCGATATAATGGGCCAGCTAGATGCGGAGTCATGGAATTCAATGATCTTTGGATGTGGAAAAATGGGACTGGACATCGAGTGCTTGGATCTTTTTAGAGAAATGCTGTTTCGAGGCTTTGATTCTGATCTCAACAGTTTAGTGACTGTGACCTCTTCTTGTTCTCGCTTGATGGCATTGTTCTTAGGCCGATCCGTCCATTGCCACACTATAAAAGTTGCACTTGATGGAGATATATCTATCTGTAATACGCTTGTAGGAATGTATGGACAATGTGGAAGGCTTCATATTGCCAGGAGAATATTTCAACAAACAAGTAAAGATGTTATCACATGGAATGCTTTAATAGCAGCTTATGCTCGTCTTGGATACTCAAATGGTGCTTTGTCCCTTTTCTATCAAATGCTCTTGGGAGATGTGAGGCCCAATTCTACAACCTTGATAACTATGCTCTCAGTTTGTTCTAATGTGGCGGCTATCAACCTAGGAAAGTGGATACACGATTACGTGAAAGAAACGACATTAGAGGATGATGTCTCTCTTAGTACAGCATTGGTTGATATGTATGCTAAATGTGGGCAGCTCGGGGTCTCAAGAGAAGTCTTTAATTCTATGCCTGAAAGAGATATTGTTTCTTGGAATGTCATGATTTCAGGATATGGGATCCATGGCTATGCAAGAGAAGCAATCGAGGTGTTTAGAGAAATGGAGAAGATGGGTGCCAGGCCTAATGATGCCACATTTCTTGCAATTCTGTCTGCTTGCAGTCATGCAGGAATGGTAAATGAGGGGAAAGAGCTCTTTGATAAAATGAAGATCTATTCTATTTCTCCCACACTTAAGCACTATGCTTGTATGGTTGATCTTCTAGGTAGATCAGGTCATCTATCAGAGGCTGAAGCTATGGTTCTTAAGATGCCAGTCAAGCCAGATGGTGGGATCTGGGGAACTCTGCTCGGTGCTTGTAAAATTCATGATGATGTAGCAATGGGTGAGCGGGTTGCAAGGAAGGCTTTTGAATCAGAACCTGAGAATGATGGTTACTATATTCTCATGTCTAATATATATAGTCATGCTGGTAGATGGAAGGAGGTGGAGACGTTGAGGAAGATGATGAAGCATAGAGGGGTGACAAAACGAGTTGGTTGGAGTGCCACATAATATGGCAGAACGATTTATATTTTCGTGATGATGAGTGTTCTATTTCCTACCTTCATGGGATTAGATGTTTCCAAGTCAAGTTGATAAATTTGGCTATGATCCAAAAAGAAGTCTGATCCATTACTTGACTGTGGTTACAGCAAGCTTGTGCAGTTTTGCTAAATGGTTCCCAAATCAAACCTTGACAATTTTGTCTTGGTAAAGAAATAGAGTTGGCCAAGAAGTTGACCAAAGGCATGCTGCAACAGAACAAAGCAGTTTGTTCGATCGATTGAGACAGAAGTGAGACATAGACGATAAAGGAGCATTTACAAGTATCAGCATCAAGTAATATACTGCTTCATCCCCTACTCAATAGGCCTTGCATGATGTATAACATTTAACCTTTGAGCACAGTGCATCGGACATGTGATTATCATATGAGCATCGGAGACCATTTGATAACAGTGCTTATATTGGGTTACCAAATCAGATTACCTGAATCATGAGGAATATCTGACAGTTTACAGGTGAGGATTCTTGTCTCATATTTGCTGTCCTTTGTTCTTTTCGGCTTGGTACTGTTGGACTGTTAAGAGCTGAAAGTTGAATTCGGAAAAGGTTGGTGTGTTGCTTGGAAGGTTTGGGTCAGTGGTGGTAGCTCCTGGATGGACAGGATATCGGGCTTGGCAACAATGAGCTGTATTCCTTGATCTTGAGTCACATCGCATTCCATAATGAATATAGTATTTATTGGTAAGTGTCATAGTCATGGACAAAACTACAAAATCAATGTAAGAATACCTCAATTCTCCAACTAGAGTATTACCACCTCTAGATTTGTTGGTGCCGTTTAGATTTAGTGGTGGGTCTCAGATTGGATTCCTTTGCCTGCTACCAAGTCACTCATCCATTCATGGTCAAAGGGCAAATTTTGTTTTATAGCTCTGAACAACCAAAAAGATAGGTTTATCTTAGAAAACTAAAACAAATAATCCTCACTCAAAGGCTTGACATCCTTGTCAAGGCCTAGCATAGTCTAGATCAAACCATAGCATAGTGCATGTGAGACGTAACCTATTGGTGACTATGACGTGATGAGTAATATGACTTTATCCATGGGTATCCCTTTTCTTTTTAAGCTCTCTTACCATGCCTAGATATTAGGTCTGCTTGACATCAAATGTCACAACTTGAGCTTGATGGGCTAACTGGCCTATCAATTTCATTTGATCTAAACCACTAGCCACAGTATACCTATCAAACTCTTATAAATCAATATTAATCTTGTCCACTTTTGATGTGAGACTAATTAGGATGTTACATGATTGATAGCCAACAATAGAGTATGGAGAATAATAGTTAATAAGACACAAGAAACCAATATGGTACATTCCCACCATACGAATAACATCTAGTTTCTAAGATTCAAATATTAAATGTAAGATATCTTTATCATATTAATTATTTTTGACCATTGATAATCTTAAGACTCTTGGAGGAAACAAAAAGAAAAAAAGGGATTCTTGTAGATGTATTACATGATCTTTTTTTTAGGATAACATTGAACACCTCATTTGTATTGTATTATTGTACAAGCACCGTAAAGATCATCAAATTGAAAAATAGATAGGCTTTGTATAAACTTATTCTAAAAATTGTACCTTCTGTTGCAGCATTCCTATTCAAGTATGGATATCCAGAGTGAAGGGAGAGAAGAAGAGGGAACCTGTAACAAAGATGTTTGACTGGCGATGCCGTTGTCATTGCTTTGATGCACAAGCAATGGGACGAACAAGTGCATGATACGCAATCGGAAGAGAGAATTAATACGGTTAGAGCACCCAATGAGTTGACAAGAAGCACAATCAGGAGCCTAGGACAGCAACATGAGGTCACTTTTTCATTTATCAAGTGGCTTAGTCCAGGATCCTGGGACACACTGTCACCGGCTTCATAAATTATTACATGGCCTATTTAGAATCCTGCTCGACTACTTGGTTGTCATAATTTGAGATCTCATCCTGACATGGCTGCTTTATCTAAATAATGGAAGTCTGTATTTTCTTGTGATATATTAGTTGAGGATCTGAAAACCATCACTGACAGCACAATTTGGCTTCAGATGGATGCCTCAAATACTCAAAGAAGCATCATTTAATCATATATATATATCTGTAGAAATTACAACTATGCAGCATTTTTTTATTCATAATGAAATGGGGAGAGATTCTTTGATTGAATGCGTGGTCTTGTAATAAATTTGAGTATGCAATATATGGTTTCCTAGTAGCTAAATGGAAAATTGAATACACAAACTGTCTGGTGTATGGTCGTCCAATAAGGTTAGCAGGAACTGCTGCATTGTTCTGTTGAATTCTAAAGGCTGTTACTTCAAGACGCAGTGTCCTTTCATTCCTAGAGACTTGGTATCTCGGGGATCGAAACAATCTTGTGTTTATGATATATTGTATACATCTTTTTATCTTCTTCACAAAGAGTTTCTTATATTTATTTTTTTCTTTGTGTATGGTGCATACATTTGATGGTGGAGTCTTATGCCACTTGAAGTAAAAGAAATGTGACTGGAAGAAGCTCGTAGAAGTTTGTTGTGCTTTGCAAGGTTTATATGACGTCTCATTTGAATTATTCATGTCCTAATTGTCACGTCGATCAAACATTCGGCATCCACCAGCGAGAAACATTCAACTGGAAATTTTCTTTTAATGTATTCGTATTAGATAATGTATTGAGAATAGATTGTCGTTTACAATAAAAGATAATTTGATTATGATCATGACAAGAAAATTAGGCATGGACATATTAGTCAATTCAAAACATAGATGATTGTATAAATGGGTTGATTTATTTTAGTTATTGTGATTTTGTGATGAACCACTTAGGCTCTTAACGTTTATTCGTATCTAAAATAACTTATATATTTTCAAAAATATAACATATAAGTCCCTTCCATCAAGTTGAGTTAATAGATTCATTTTAGTTATTGTGATATTAGAGTATGTTTACGTGGCATGACTCATAATAAATCATTAACATAATAACATATATAATTTAAGTTAAAAAAAATGTTAAGATTCATTTTAGCCCATATGATTTTTGTCATCGACCACTTAAGCTCTTATGGTTTATTCGTATCTAAAATAACCCTTATATTTCAAGTTTGAGTTAACAGATGTTAGAGTTTGCTTATGTAGCATAAAGATTCATTTTAGTTGTTGTGATTTTGTCATGAACCACTTAGGCTCTTTAAGATTTATTCGTATCTAAAATAATTTATATATTTTAAAAAACATAACATATAAGGTCCTTCCATCAAGTTGAGTTAATAGATCTTAGAGTATATTTATGTGGTATGACTCATAATAAATCATTAACATAATAACATATATAATTTAAGTTAAAAAAAATGTTAAGATTCATTTTAGCCCATATGATTTTTGTCATGGACCACTTAAGCTCTTATGGTTTATTCATATTTAAAATAACTCATACATGTTAAAAAACATAGCATATAAGTTTCTCTCGTCAAGTCCGAGTTAATAGATGTACGTGACTTATTGACTCATAATAAACTATTAATATAATAACGCACATAATTTAAGTTTAAAAAATGATTAAGATCTATTTTAGCCTTTATATTTTTGGTCATAAACCACTTAAGCTTTTATGGTTTATTCGTATCTAAAATAACTCTTATATTTCAAATTTGAGTTAACAGATGTTAAAGTTTGCTTATGTGACATATTGACTTACAATAAATCATTAATATAATAATAAATATAATTTAAGTTTAAAAAATGATTAAGATCCATCTTATCAAAGAAGAGTAAGCGGTGGAGGTTGTAACAGCGGACGAAGGCGGAGAGGTAGAGATAGAAGAGGTCGAAGGCGAAAGTGAGGGAGAGCTGGACCACCACATTGTAGGTGTGGCCGATAAAAGCATAAGAGAGGATGAAGTGGGAGACGGTGAGGACGAAGACTCTCAAGAGAAAAAAGAGGGACTAGGAAACCATTACGTGCATAATGTCGAACTAGTCGACACATCCATGAAGTAGGATTGGAAGCTCCCGAGCATGTCGTCAATGCCGGAGAGCTTACGTGCGTATGATGCCTTGCTAGGCAGTAGCGGCTTGATGCTGCTAGTGGTGGTCGCTTCCATAACGATACCTCCTCCCGCCATTGATGGTGGACTCAATTTTTTTTTATTTTTTAATTATATATATTATTATATTAATGATCTATTATAAATCAATATGTTATGTAAGTAGATTAATATTTATTAACTTAGACTTGACATAAGGAGCTTATATGCTACGTTTTTAAAAATATAGAGGTTATTTTAGACATAAATAAACTATAAGAGCTTTAGTGGATCATATTCAAAATCATTTAGGCTAAAATGGATCTTAACTATTTTTTAATCTTAAATTATATATGTCATTATATTAATAATTTATTATGAGACAGCATATCAGACTCTAATATTTGTTAACTAAGACTTGATGAGAGAAGTTTATATGCTAAATTTTTTAAAATATATAAATTATTTTAGACATAAATAAACTATAATGACTTAAATGTCCATAACTAAAATCACATGTAGTAAAATAAATTTTAACCCTATCCTAATTACTTACTCTTACGTGTATAAATGGTCATTCATTCATTGATCAATTGCACAAGACGATTACTAAATGGATACGAAACACATTACTGATGAGGAACTTATGGTTAGGGAGGATCAAATTATAAAACGAAATTGATTTTTTTTTCTTTCTTTATAATCTAATTCACTTTAGATTGGTCTTAACACAAACCAATATCACATTGGATGTTCTAAAATATTTCAGACGACAATAACAAAGGCTCAATTTGAACTAAGTTAGGCTGATCAACCACAACCTTGTTGGCACTTTACCAACTTTAAGAGTGATGAATGAAACCTCCGAGCTAAAACTATCAAGTATTTGATTTGGTGCCTTATAGAAATGATAAATGAGGGAGCCGTCCAAAAGTTAAAAACTGTTTCTGGAAAATCATACATTCATAACTATATTTTTATTTAAAAATTTGTTAAACTGATTCCATCAGTTACCTTTCAGGTTCAATCAATGATCTAATGATCTAGTGATGTATGGCTTACCAATTACTACGACTTAATATGATTTTGATAACTACGTTGTAAAATGCATGTACTTATGGCAATGATTCTTATTATTTCCAAGAATTCGAATGTGCGAATCCAATATATCGAAAGATACACTTATGATTCCCATCCACATACATTGCACTTTTATCTATCTATTGCCAATCCATCCATCCATCCATCCATCCCCTCACATGTTTAAAAGGAAATAGGAAGAATGACAGCCAAAATCACTAGGAGTGTTTTAGGATCACGTGTAAAACGTGTGCATCTGCCTACCGCATTACCACACTTTCCCGTACAAGACAAGAGACACCATGCGATTCACGTGCGCCGTACAGTCCTCGTTGTTCTCTTTGGCCACGAGAATTAATGTTAGGGAGAGTTTGATCTGGGCTTTCTAATTCTAATTCCACGGACGTTAACTTTTACACGAGACCGTTTACCGTGACTCAGTGATTCCCACGCAAGCCCGTGTGATTGACGAATTAGACGACGGGTAGCAGAGTGGGCTCTGCGAAAACGGGTGAGGAAGATTTTAAATCTTGCGCTTTGGAACGCCACTTGCGTCGCACGTGCTTTCACCAGCCCTACCCTCGTGGAGAAAAAGGGGACCCGCGACGCCGACCCGTCTCGGTGACCCGAACGCATAACCGTTCAAAAGTTGCCGGGGCCCAGAGATACGACAACCCTGGGTCCCACTTCCGCCAAGCGACTCGGCAAGTCAAGTGGGGATAAATACGTCATTTCATGCTCTGTAAAATAATAATAATAATATTATTATTATTATGTTTTCAATTTTTATTTCGAATGTTCTTTTTGTTTTTGATTTCTTCGAACATACTAATAATACTTATAAGGCTTTAGAAAATTATGTGAAAGACCATAGTGAATCCTCATGCAATGAATGATAAGAACAACAACCAGTAGAATGTGTTGGAGTAGGTAAAGAACTAATACAAAGATTTCAGACTTCACAATCTTTTCGGGATAAGATTATGACGTAAAATAAATAGGCAACTTTTAATAATGGCTTATCATCATGGATAAGTTAATTGACATACATTCAATCTTGAAAAAGTGTATATAATATATACTGTTAAATTAGTGTATCCACCACATTTGTTAGATTTCATGTTTATGTGTGAGCAGAGCTTCTTCTATACTATTCAATGTAATGACATAAAGGAAAGATAATTAAGTTAGAATTTGAGATGGCCCTCAGTTTAATTAATACAAACCTAATGACTATTGTTGGTGAACAAATGTGTCGTGGCTGGTGAGTCAGTATGACCTGGTCCATGGGTCGATGTCGGGAGTCTCCTGTCGATTGAGCTGGATGCCGAGGTCGATCGAGCCCTCACGATGGGGCCGAGTACGAAGCGCTACTTCACGACCTACAAGCCAGTACCTGAGCTTTGATGGCAGTTCTAGGAGAGTACTGAATATCGAATTCGCCAAGCTCAACCGACCACCGCAGCATTCGACCAAACGTGTCGAATTTGGACAGGATTTGTCGCAATGGCTGGTCGGTGATGACTTTGATTGTGTGAGCTTGGAAGTATGGTCGCAGCTTTCGGGTCATCTTCATCAATGTGAGGGTCAGCTTTTCGATCGGGGAATACCGTACTTCGATCCCATCGAGGTTGTTGCATCGGCGGTGTTTCCCGAACTAATACCGAGCTGACCGCCTGCGCTGAGGTTGCCAGGTAAAGACCAAGGGTTTCTCGGGGAGGCGAGTTGGGGCAGGCGGACGAGGCACGCCTTTAACCTTTTGAAGGCTTCTTCACATTCCAGGGTTCATGTGAAGCTGTCAGCTTGTCGTAGAGCCCGGAAGAAGGGGAGGCACTTGTCGCCTGATTGTGACACGAATCTGTTGAGTGCCGCCAGTTTTTCAGCAAGGCACTGCACCTCCTTGATCGAGCGGGGTGGATACATCTCGGTTATGGCCCGAATCTTCTTCGGGTCGGCGTCTATCCCTCTCTGGTGGATAATGAAATCGAGAAATTTTCCCGAGTTAACCCCGAAGACGCACTTCGCGGGATTTAGGCGCATGTTGAATCGTCTAAGGGTTTGGAAAGTTTTCGCCAGGTCAGCCAGGTGTGCGCTTACGGTTTTGCTTTTCACGATCATGTCATCCACATATACTTTCATGTTCCTCCTGAGCTGGTGTTTAAACAGCTTGTCGACCATTCTTTGGTAAGTTGCCCCAGCGTTTTTCAAGCCGAAAGGCATTACTTTGTAGTAGTACACTCCTTTGTCGGTGATGAAGGCGGTGTTCTCTTGATCTCTTGATGCCATTCGGATTTGGTTGTCGCCCGAGAAGGCGTCCATGAATGTAAGGAGTTCATAGCTTGCCGTGGTGTCGACTAGCTGGTCTATCCTTGGAAGTGGATAGCGGTCTTTGGGGCATGCTCGGTTGAGATCGGTATAGTTAACGCACATCCGTCAGCTTCCATTGGGTTTTTTAACGAGGACTACATTCGACAGCCATCGAGGGTACTTCACCTCGATAATAAACCCAACCTCTTTAAGGCGATCGATCTCATCGCCAATCACCTTTTGTTGGTCGGGAGCGAACTTCCTCGACCTTTGCTTCACTGGCCTAGCCCCGGGGTCGATGCTAAGCTGGTGTTGGGCCACCTCCTGGTTAATCCCCGGCATTTCCTTGGGGGACCATGCGAACACATCGACATTTTTTCTCAGGAAATCGATGAGCTGGAGCTGATTTTCTTCGGGTTATGCCGCACCGATTTTTACGGTCAGATCGGGTCGGTTCCTTTTCAAAGGCACTTCGGTGAGTTGTCCCGGGGCTCAAGGTACATCGGCGGTATGGCTCCTTCTCGAGGATCTTGGTCTTGGGGGCGTGACCTCTCCATGAGAGCAATTGCTGTAAGATAGCATCGCCTTGAATCTCCTAGATCACTTCGTGATTCCTCGATCCCTGTCGAAGTCGGAAACTTGATGGTCCGTGGTAGGTAGAGACTATCGCTTTTAGTTTGTTGAGCGTCGGGTGGCCGAGGATGACGTTGTAGACCGAGGGCAGGTCGACCACCATAAAGGTAGTCATTGTCGTCTTAGTCCTTGGTTCTTCCCCAATGGTGATGGGGAGTGTGGTGGTGCCGAGCAGGGAGATGGAGTCCCCGGTGAACCCGATGAGCACCGAGTTCATAGGAATGAGGTCCTCCCCGATCAGGTTGAGCTTCTTGAAGGTGTCAAGGTATAGCACGTCGGCGGAGCTCCCAGTGTCAATCATTACTCTTTTGATCCGAGCGTTGGCGATTCGAATGGAGATCACCAAGCATCGTCGTGATGGGAGCGCTCAACCTCCTCGGCTCCGAAAGTGATTTCAGGCTCAAGCTCAGGTCGAGGACGTTTCTCGACCGCGCTCCGAGCATAGGCCTTCCTTGCCATTGAGCTGTTGCCGCCTGCCGCCTACCGCCGGTCCTCTAGAGATGACGTCGATCTGTCTTTCCACGGGCCCCCTGGGATGTGGAGTCACTTCCCGGGGTTCCTTGAGATAACGACCGAGGTGACCCCTTCGGATCAGGTCCTCGATTTGGTTTTGGAGGTCGCGGCAGGCTTTCGTGTCGTGGCCGTAGTCTCGGTGGAACCTGTAATATTTTGATCGGTCTTTGTGAGTAGCTTTCATGGGGTTGGGCTATCGCAAAAGACCCTTCTCCCTGATTTGGAGGAAGATCTCGGTACGAGATGTGTTCAATGGGAGAGGTGGGGGCCTTGGGAGCAGCAACTCGGGTCGGTCGGGCCTCCGACGAGGTTGCATCGGGGCTGCTGAGGTAGCACCTCGGGGCTGTTCGACCCTTGGCCTCTTTTCGTCCCGGCTTGTTCCCTGCTCGGCCTTTGTATTACCGGATCGATCGGGGAAGCCGCTAGCCGTACAATCTGGGGTATGAGTGGGATGAGCATCTGCATCATTCCTGCCATTGCTTGGACTTGCTTGGTCAGGCCAAGGAACGCCTCGGGTGACACGGCCGTGGGTCCTGTGATAAGTCCGGGGGGCGACAGCCCTGGGTCATTGAACAGGTGCCAGTAGCGATCTGGTATCGAGGCCGGGATCCCCCCGTCTCCGAGGGGAGGTTGATCTCTGAGCCTGACAGAGGGGTGACCGGCGGGTGGCTCTCGTTTTGGGAGAGCTCCTGCGTGATGCTCTTGCGACATGGCCCTCCTTCTAGCGCCAAATGTGTTGGTGAACAAATGTGCCGTGGTTGGTGAGTCAGCACGGCCTGGTCCACGGGTCGATGTCGGGAGTCTCCTATCGATTGAGCTGGATGCCGAGGTCAGTCGGGCCCTCACGATGGGGTGCTGATCAGCGTTCCTCGGCCTGGGTGTTGGTTGATGGCTCGCTGTGGGGTCGTCGGTCAGTGATTTTAGAAGTTAGGACACTCCCCGATCGCGGGTGGCCGCTTTCCTACAAAAAATAGCCTTCGTCGGGTGATTCCCGACTTTGGCCCCTCCGACGAGCAAGTCACTGGAGTGTTCAATTGTTTTTCCTTTCTTTTTCTCTTCCCTGGTCGGATGCCGATCAGAGGACTTTATACTACCATATGAGGGTTGGCGTGGTGGTACGTGGGTTGGCATGGTGGACATACCGTGCAGTGCCTTGGTACGGTCTCTGACTCGATATGTCTTGGGGGCGTCATCGTCGTGCGACTCTCGAGACGTGTCGTGCAGCGCCTTGGTACGGATTCTGACATAGCGTATGGCATCGACTGTGACGTGTCTTGGGTCCAAAATATGTCTTATCAACTATGACTTAGAAACCACATTGACTTTGTTATCATGATCTAAAAAACCCCAATTTAGTCTCATGGATATATTTATTTATCTTTAAATAAATACCAAGAATTAGTTGACCAATAGGAGGAAAAATTCAAACTATTTATTAACATATTTTTGAAGCAGCCTGTCTAATTTAAGGATTAAAAGTGAAAACATAGAGCATGTTTTGAATACATCCATGGCTGAATAAACACCAGAAATTAAGGAACAAATAAAAATTTTCATAAAATTTAGGTCCCAAGAGGTATAAAAATATTTATTATATTTTAAAACTTAATATAAATATATATACATAGACATATCCGAGTTATTTGATATTCATATTTATCCCTTTAAATTAACCTTCATCAATTAACTACTGTTTGACTAGGAGGTCATAGATGTTAAAATTATAGTTATAATAATTATTCTTTAATACTCTTTTTCTCAATTATTATGATAGTAAAAACGTTAAAGATATTGTAATTTTTATTTTTTTATTTTTATTAATATTAGATTATCTTTTAATTATATATATGATTGAAAGGATTTCCCATATCAAATTATATAAGGGTGAAAGAAATCCGAATAATTTCATGGGCAGATATGGCTTCCTAAACGTTTCCCAGAATGTCCCTCTTCAAGTTGTCAATTTTCCTGGAATATCCCCACCCTTCGTCTCATCCACCACCAACCCATTCTCTTCTCCTCCTCCATCTGCTGTCTCTCTATATATCTCCCCCGCCCCGTCCCCCCTCCCTTCTCCTTTCTCTGCTCGACCATATTCCTGCACTTCTCTCAACAATCTCCCCTCAAAATGGCCCTCGCCAGCGGCGCCTCTCTCCTCCTCCATGCCCAATCTCTCTCCTCCTCCTCTGCCACCGCCGCCCAACACCGCCTCCCCTCCCTCCTCCGCTCCCCACCGTGGAGGCCCTCCCACCGCCCCATCTCCGCCGTCCACGCTGCGGAGCCCGCGAAGAACCCCGTCAAGGCCAAGGAGTCACCTTTGGTGGCGACGAGGCCCGGGAAGTGGGCGGTCGACAGCTGGACGTCCAAGACGGCCCTCCAGCTGCCGGAGTACCCCGACAAGGAGGAGCTGGAGTCGGTGCTGCGGACCATCGAGAGCTTCCCGCCCATCGTCTTCGCCGGCGAGGCCCGCCACCTCGAGGAGCGCCTCGCTGACGCCGCCGTCGGCAAGGCTTTCCTGCTCCAAGGCGGCGACTGCGCTGAGAGCTTCAAGGAGTTCAACGCTAACAACATCCGGGACACCTTCCGCATCCTCCTCCAGATGGGCGCCGTCCTCATGTTCGGCGGCCAGATGCCGGTCATCAGGGTGCGCTCCCGTGGGAAAAGAAGCCCTAGATCGCGTCGGTTCTCGCCGGATCTGGGATCTGACGGCCTGTTTCCTCTTTTCCTTCGTTCAGGTGGGAAGAATGGCGGGGCAATTCGCGAAGCCGAGGTCGGAACCTTTCGAGGAGAAGAACGGCGTGAAGCTGCCAAGCTACAGAGGGGATAACATCAATGGCGATGCTTTTGAGGAGAAGTCGAGGATGCCGGATCCCCAGAGGATGATACGGGCGTATTGCCAGTCGGCGGCCACGCTCAACCTCCTCCGGGCGTTCGCCACCGGTGGCTACGCCGCCATGCAGCGCGTCACGCAGTGGAACCTCGACTTCACCGAGCACAGCGAGCAGGGCGACAGGTAGGCGACCTTATGACGCCTGAGCGATCTACGACTTCTTGTCTCGCTCTCAGTTGGAAAGGTCGGATTTTTTTTTCGTGTGTGTGTGATTTTACATTAATCTTAACCAAATATTGCCTTTTTGCTTCAAAATCTTATAAGAAAGCTACTTCCGATCTGTTTCTGTCTCTTTCCTTAGTGTTTTTCTGGTTAACAAACATTTGCCTTTCTTTCCTCCAATCTTTTTCTCGTAATAGATATCTTTCTCGCAAATCTTTTATCTTTGCCAGAGATTGTTGTTGCAATACATAAGCTTAAGATTAGAATCCCACGGTATATTGCTGCCGTGTATTCTCTTTTTCTTTTCTTGGGTGGTAATTGCAAGATTTGGGCCAAGAAATAGATGCAAAACGATCCTTTTCCACAAAGTTTCTTGCTTTCTTTCACCAATCTATTCCATGAAAATGACTTCTTGGAGAATTTTGGACCTTTGTTCATTACTGCTCTGCTCCTGAAATATCTCGTTGTGGTTATCATGGTGGTGTCATCCCCCACAGGTACAAGGAGTTGGCCCACCGGGTGGACGAGGCCCTGGGATTCATGGTTGCCGCCGGCCTCACAGTAGACCACCCTATCATGACCACCACCGACTTCTGGACCTCACACGAGTGCCTCCTCCTCCCCTACGAGCAGGCTCTCACCCGTGAAGATTCCACCTCTGGCCTTTACTATGACTGCTCGGCTCACTTCCTCTGGGTTGGCGAGCGCACCCGCCAACTCGACGGTGCCCATGTTGAGTTCCTCCGTGGTGTGGCCAATCCTCTTGGCATCAAGGTAAGAATAGTTCATGACACCTCTTGCTGCTGCAAGCTGCTTAGTCGACTAAGATTGTTTGTCCAAACTTATAATTTGATGGATCAATGCAGGTGAGCGACAAGATGGACCCGGCGGAGCTTGTGAAGCTGATCGAAATCCTTAACCCCCAGAACAAACCTGGCAGGATCACTGTGATTTTAAGGATGGGGGCGGCCAACATGCGGGTGAAACTCCCCCATCTGATCCGAGCAGTCCGAAGAGCTGGGCAGATTGTAACGTGGGTCAGCGATCCGATGCATGGGAACACCATCAAGGCCCCTTGTGGCCTCAAGACTCGCCCCTTCGACTCAATTCTGGTAACTTTTTACATGTTCTTATCTAAATTTTTCTTCTCCTCCCACTTAAAAGATGTCTTATTCTGACTAGCAACGAGCCTGCACATTATGGACCACAACATAGCACAACTGCTTCATATGTACTTAGTACATCAAATTATATATTGATAGATTATATCGTTGTTGCCTCGCCAAACTCAGGCAAGTACTTGCAGTCTGTGGACCAAGAGATGCAGTTGGAAGGGACTTCCTACCTAACTGCACTCTACTGAATTATCTTATGGTCCACAATGTAATGATACTTGGCTTATTAAATGACCGATAGGAACTTAACGAGAGTGGTTGCGAAGGGACGCATTATTAGTGACTAACCAAAAGACATATCTTGAAGATGCCAAGATCTTTTACATTCCAAACAAAATGCTGGGCTGGTCCAATTGGTACAATATCCTATTTCTCAAAAGTTGAAGAATAAAGAAGTATGCAGGGGCATCTATTTGCATTCTTTGTCATGATGAACATCCCATGCACCATTGTCTTGTTGGATTCATGTACTGTTGATTCAAAATTTGATTAGTGTGGTGAATGCTAATTGCATGTCGCACCCTTTGCTCAGACTGAAGTGCGGGCATTCTTCGATGTCCATGAGCAAGAAGGGAGCCACCCAGGAGGTGTGCACTTGGAGATGACCGGGCAGAATGTGACCGAGTGCATCGGTGGGTCACGGACTGTCACCTTTGACGACCTGGGTTCCCGCTACCACACCCATTGCGACCCACGGCTCAATGCCTCGCAGTCTCTTGAACTGGCCTTCATCATTGCTGAGCGACTAAGAAAGAGGAGAATTGCTTCAAGACCCCTCAAACTGCAGAATCAGCCTAGCACTTTACCTTCCCTAGGTCTCTGAAGCAGAGGAGAATTCTGTAAAAACTTGTTGGAAGATCTGGAAATGTTCTTTCTCTTGCTAAATTATTAGATATGGGCTTTCTAAATGGTGTGCTTGGGTGGGATTTTAGTTTCACTTGAGATGTTGTGCTTCTGTGCACCCCTAGGACACATTTAATGTTGGTTTCTTGATATATGAGAATAAGGGAGAAAATAATGATCTCATATTTTGATTGTAGATGACAGTCGAAATATTTTGAGTATCCAACTTTTCCATCTTTAACATTGTGGTTACTATAAAACAAGTCCATCTTTGATCTTGTTAGCCATGATCTTGTTGAAGTGGTTCATCTACATATTTCAGCAAAAACACCCTAAATATTTTTCTCATGAAAGTGAAAAATGTCTAGTAGAAGGATACCATAAGGAGTCTTTCTTTGTTCATACTTCTTATCTTTGTCCCTTTCAACATTGAAGTGTTAAAAAGGATATCAACATTTTACATCTTCTCGACATCCTAATTGTCTTATTGGAGAACTACTGAATGATGCACTAACGTTGGCAATGTTTTGGTACTTTATTCCTCCCTCACCGATCATAACATGAATAAATCTCGTCTCTTATGTTTTTAATATTTCTTTTTGGGTATTAATGAAGGTTATTGACTTGTCCAACGAAGTCTACTGGCCCATGCATTTATCTTGTCTCTTATATTTTTAATAAATAATTAATTATTTTTAATAATACTAATTATAGATTATCTTATATAATTAGTTATTCTTAATATTCTAGTATTTATACTTTCAAAAGTTAAATTAGGATTCTTATCAAGTAAAATATTTAATATTATTTTTCTTTATACCGTTGACGAAAATATGGTTAAAAAGATAATTTTATAAAATTATAAATCAAGAGAGAGAGAATAGTGCTATTCAATTGTTCCACATTTTCTTTATGTTTTTGAAGATTTTGTTGAGAAACGAAGTGAGTTCGGTAAAAAGGATTTTTCTCTCTCTTGTGATCCTACCTTCTCTTTTATCTGTCAAAGTCGGAGGAAAAGATAAAGTCGAAGAAGGAAAGCTAGAAATTAATATTAATGATAATAGCATTATGAAATTATTTTTTTAATCTTATTTTAATATTATTTTTCGTACGTAATAACTTGTGCGATATTTCGAGTCGACGACATAAGGAGAAATAAGGTTAAAATTTTATTTTTATAAGTATAAAGATCATAATATAATTTTTAAAAATATAAAAATTAAAATGCTAAATGTAAGTAATTATAATTAGTCCTTCTTAACACAACAAAAGAAAGCTTTTCATAAAATCCAAGATTGATAAAAGAAATTTCTTTCCCAAACTAAAAAACTTATTTTAATAAACTATGTAATCGATTCCTTACCCTTATACTACCTTATGAACACCAAATTTCTGATAAGATTCTCCATTGAACTACTCACATCTCTAAAAAATTCTTTTGATTGCACTCCAACAATAAAGGTATGAACTTGATCAGTGGAGAGAGAGAGAGTCACTGATCATAAAAGGGATGGAGACCTTTTAAGTGTCAAACGATCTTTCCATCGCTATGAACATTATTTGTGTTAAAAGATTACTATCATTCCTCAATAATGAAAATAAGATCTGAGTTCAACTTCTCAAGACTAAATATGAAGAGGTGAACTTTTGAAACATCAATTACAACTACACTTGCTTGGAGAAATCTTTGCTCCCTTGTGTCCAATATCAAAACTGATATTAGAAAATATATTAGGAATTTATATCGACATCAAATTTATTTCGACTTATTTACTTCATTTCTCTTAATTTGCAAACTGAATTAGCAAGTTGGAAGACCAAAACTTGTCCACTCCTTTAACCCAACGGCTTCTGGAACATTCCAAGCTCTCAAAGAATCAGCTAGTTTGTTCGTTGGAGTGTAAAAATATCTGCACGGGCCTCCCTGGGAACTTCTCTAGAACATTCCC
>LVTN01000192.1:174478-188475 GCA_001649415.1 Musa itinerans
GTTCGATCCGTTCAACCCGACGCGGAGCCTGAGCCAGGTGCTGAACCTGATGGACCAGATGCTGGATAACCCGATCTTCGCAGCGGCCGGGCCGAGCGGCGCCGCCGGCGGGCTCCGCCGCGGGTGGGACGCGAGGGAGGACGAGCACGCGTTGCACCTCCGCGTGGACATGCCGGGGATGGGGAAGGAGCACGTCAAGGTGTGGGCGGAGCATAACACCCTGGTCATTAAGGGGGAGAGCGACAAGGAGGCCGGCGAGGAAGGGGAAGAGAGCACTGGCCGTAGGTACAGCAGCCGCATCGACCTGCCGCCGGAGTCGTACAGGATGGACCAGATCCGAGCGGAAATGAAGAACGGCGTCCTCAAGGTGGTGGTTCCCAAGGTGAAGGAGGAGGAGCGCAAGGACGTCTTCCAAGTCAAGATCGAGTGACCACCGCCCGCTGGTCACGGACAGTGGCATGATGGATGCATCGTCGACAATAAGATTAGGAATGTAATCTGCGCTGTTTACCCTTGTTTTCGCGTCACCGCTTTGTACTCACCTTTGTCATCTGTGTTGATGGAAAGATGGTGTGAGCGTTAATATCATTTTGCAATCGCCTCTGTTTTGATGCACATTTCCTTAACATCAAACTCGCTAACCAAATCAGCATCTACAGATGCTTCTTAGTTCCGCACAACAAAATATGGCAACAAACGTGCCAACTCCTAAACAATAATTGTCAAACTGTCTACAAGAAATGTAATAATCAAGAAGAAGGGTCTTTTTATCAGCGACATTAACTTCATATAATTTGCTTATTGGTGCATACCACGCTCAGGCAGTAGTATGTTCGTGGCTCCAGCAGTCTTCCAAACTCGAACAAATGGCTGTCTCAGCAAAAGGCAAAGGAAATACAAGGAATATAAATACAAGCTCGGACAGGGAAAACGGAGCATAGTTCTCCATGGATGAAGCTGTGGGGGCAAAGCAAAGACTTTGGAGCTTCCGGCCGTCCGCTTATAACCTCTATGCGCACCTTTTGGGGGATAAGATTGAAGAAGCCCTACCCACCACGGCCGACGCTGGAGAAAAAGAAGAGCATAAGTTCTTCTTACCTGAAATCGTTATGGTCTCTGAAAGCTGAAATATGTTGGTCCCACCACCCTCTAATCATCGGCAAGGTAGATAGTGGAGCGACGAACTAGGAGGTACACGAAACATTCTTCTGCTTTACGACTTACCTGAAATCGTTATGGTCTCTGGAAGCTGAAATATGTGGGTCCCACCACCCTCGAATCATCGGCAAGGTAGAAAGTGAGCGACGAACGAGGAGGTACACGAAACATTCTTCTGCTTTACGGAAAGTGGTCAACGAGAAGATGAAGCAAATACGTCTTTGGCGTTATCTGCCCTCCTGCGACGCGAGTCCCCGGGGTAGTGATTGGTGGTCCCCACGATGGCGTTCCTGGAGGGCTCCGCACTGTTCTGCAATCATCTGACGGGTAGATGATCTTGGGCTGACTGAATAATTCAAAGTGAAAGGTCTTCTCTTCCGAATTAAATCCACCAATTTCTCACCCTTTCCCTTCATTTCTTCCGCTTCCTCAAAAATATCCTTGAACTCTCTGCGGCGTGTGGGTGGCGGCGGCGATGGCGGCGACGAGAGATGAGAGCGTGTACATGGCGAAGCTGGCGGAGCAGGCGGAGAGGTACGAGGAGATGGTGGAGTACATGGAGAAGGTCGCTGGCTTGGCGACGGAAGGCGAGGAGCTCTCTGCGGAGGAGCGCAACCTACTCTCCGTCGCCTACAAGAACGTCATCGGCGCCCGCCGCGCTTCCTGGCGGATCGTCTCCTCCATCGAGCAGAAGGAGGAGGGCCGCGGCAACCACGACCACGTCGCCGCCATCCACGGCTACCGCAGCCGGATCGAGTCTGAGCTCGCCTCCATCTGCGGCGGCATCCTCCGCCTCCTCGACTCCCGGCTCATCCCCGCCGCCTCCGCCGCCGACTCCAAGGTCTTCTACCTCAAGATGAAGGGTGACTACTACCGCTACCTGGCCGAATTCAAGACCGGATCCGAGCGCAAGGACGCCGCCGAGAACACCTTCTCTGCGTACAAGGCTGCTCAGGTTTTGTTTCTTAAACCCTTGATCCGCTTTATCCCACGCCATCTGTCTCTATGGTTAGGGTTTGGGATCGGGCTGGCAGATCGCCTCGACCTATAATGAGGGTCTCATTAATCTTTAATGGGATTTTGATTCTGGAGTCATGGGATCTGGCAGGACGTTGCGCTGGCGGAGTTGGCACCGACGCATCCTATCCGGCTAGGTTTGGCGCTGAATTTTTCGGTGTTCTACTACGAGATCTTGAATTCGGCCGACAAGGCTTGCGATCTCGCCAAGCAGGTTAGTAATCAGGATGCTCTTGCCATTATCTGTACTCAAAACAGTAGCCTTTGTGGTTTAGGTGCTCAATTTTCATCAGATGAATTTTTTTTTAGGATTTAATTAGGTATCTTTTTTTTTTTTTTTTTTTTGCTTCTGTGTTTCATTTGGTTTGTTTTATAGTTGAAAATAGAATCAGTGGAAGTCTCCTTGATAAGGTAGCTTATGCTGGTTCCATTGGGAAAGCTCGAACAAGCCCCTGAAATATTTCGATATTATTTGCAAAGCATTTGATGTGGTCATGGCCCAACACTGACATCTTCAAAGACTTGTCAGCAGCAGAGTTGAAATTTTGTGGTGTAGCTACATTGCATTGTAAGTTCTGAGAGCTTACAAGATCATATTTCAAAGATGAACCTGTTGAAGATGCTCATCTCTCCCTCTACTGTTTTTTGGTATCTCGAGCATCCAGGCATTTTTCTTGGACTTCTCTTGATCCATCTAATTCCATCGTCGCAATTAATGTTTTTGTTACTAGTTGAAGCGCGAGTAGCGTTGCTAACTGCGCATGACATTTCTAAGCTTTCTAACATGTGGTGTGGTGTGACAGTTTATATGTTTGATCTTATGGAGCTTCTTGTAGTTTTATGTAGTTGTATTTTGTTCCAAGAGTGTTCCGAAGAACTCTACACTCATCATATCATGTACAAAGATTAGTAAGTTTCATGTTCCCATTTTCTTTCCACTTACTACAGTGATGCACTCTCCAGATAACACAGAGATCAGCTCTCTGATTTATTTTGATATGACCTAATGAGGCAATGTCATTATGTCTGTCGTTTTTTTCTAACGTTGGGGCATTCTTGGTTGATTTATATTATCTTTTTTTGTGATGTTTTTCGTGGTCCAATTCTTTTGAATGGGATCTTTTCGCTCACTAGGTATATTTTTGGAACAACCAATCCTTATAATTGAAGAGTCTGTCGCTCTCTCTGTGCTTCTCTTGTTTTAGGCTTTTGATGAAGCAATCGCTGAGTTGGATACTCTTGGAGAGGAATCATACAAGGACAGCACTCTAATCATGCAGCTCCTACGCGACAACCTTACCTTGTGGACTTCCGACATGCAGGTGTTATGTCTGCTTCAACAAACATTCAGACACTTTCATTTAATTGCCATTGCTTGAAAACTTGCTGCTCGTCCGATATCCTAATTACCGATGAATCTTTGTAGGAGGATGGCGTAGATGAGATGAGAGAAACATCCAAACCTGACGATAGCAATTGACTGGTTGCGGGTGCTGCTCATTGTGATTTTTAGGTGCTTCAGCGTGCAGGTTGCATCTGATATGGAGTATGTAACATTGGTGCTTGTCTATGGTATCTGACGGTGAACGATCCTTTGTTGAAGTCTACCTTTTCAACTTGTTATGTTTCCGACATCTATGGAATCTAATGGCTGTACTTTTACATGTAACGAGAAAAGTTCTTGGTTGGCTGCCTGATGCATATGCACATACATGTTGTTGCTTCACTTCCATGAAGCTTGTTCGTGTGGTGGGTTATCGGACAGGTGAGGATGCGAAAGCTTTACACACAAACCAGATGCAATTGCTGACTGAAGTCACTGCACCAGTTTCTCTCTGCGGCAACCAACACATGAAATATCATTATGCTATAGACGAGCAAATGTCCATTAGGTTTATTTGTAGTTTTTGTGGATAGAAACATAAAAATAAAAAGTAAAAAGGTGGATGATGTCATTGGTGTCGGGTGGTGGTGGACCCCTCCCCCTCCCCCTAGAGGTGATCGACGAGCATGAATCGAAAACGTGAGGAGTCGAGGTTGAGAGTTGGCTTCTAGGTGATCGGTGAGCATGAATCGGAAACACGAGGAGTCGAGGTTGGTCCTCGACCTGATCACCCTATTGGGCGAAAACCTCGATAGCTTCCAAGTGATTACGTCAACATAGTCCACCGGATTTGACACCATCAGCAATAGCATCCCCGACGAGTACCTCACTAATGTCAGCACAATCTCCTTGAATAGTGTCAGATTGCGTTGTAATAGGTTCAGTCGCATCTCCCCTGGGATCTGTCGAGCGTCGATCGTGATGATGTAGATGTCCGAGTTCACCATTACTGCATAGTCAGGAGATGCTATGATCCAGGTGCACAGGAGAAAGGCAACTCATCCGTCAGGATCGTTTGGGCGATGGTCATGCCCATGTTCCTGGCACCGATCACGGATATCTTGGTGTGACGTTGAGTGAAAGATGACGACACCGCTTGCTGGATGAAGCGAAACAGGGTCTTGTGTGTGTCATTGGCGAAGGTGAGCTCCAGGAGAGATGACACCTTCTTCTCAGGCCGAAGCTATGAACATGATGGTAGAAGAATAAAGATAGGGATTTTCGCTTGGAAGCTATCGAGGTTTTCGCCCAATAGGGTGATCAGGTCAACGACCAACCTCGACTCCTCGCATTTTCGATTCCTGCTTGTCGATCACTTGGAAGTCAACGCTCAAGATGTCCACGTAAGCGAAGAACTCATCAACATTCTATCCATCCATCAGCATTAGCTACCATTATATGAATAACCTATGTGTGGTGGTTAGTGGAGAACTTAAGTCGGACACGAGGAATGTTGAGGTCAGTGACGAGGTGATGGGTCCAACAAATGAAGAAGTTGGAGAGGAGGGTGAACGGAAGGCAGGTGAGGAAATAAGACCAGGAAATAAGAGGAGGGCTGGTTAGGGAACGGGACTAGGAGATAACGACAAGGCAAAAGGAGGAGAGGGCATGGATAAGGGTGACGACAAGGTTATTGTGGGAAAAACAATAAACGTGCTCAACGCCAGGGGCAAGAGTGGAGAAAGAAAAGAAGAGGACAAAGGGATGTGGAGGGCGACGACTGCTCGTCACTGGGGACAAAGGGAGAGGGGTTCGCCACCACCAACGCTAGCATCCGCTATCGATGTAGTCTACCATCGAACTTAAAATTATTTTTTTACTTTTAATTTTACATTTTTATCAATAAATGTCGATATAATAAAAATAAATAAATCTAATCATTTCACTACCGTAACTACAAGAATATCAATACAATATTTTATAATATCAAAGCTCACATTAAGAATTTTGCATACCAAAAACAAAGAAGGAAAATGTCAAGATTATGCACATTTATGACAGACTTTCAAAGAGTAGAGCTTCCGAGGGGAGCAATTTAAGGTGGGTTAGAATTTTTAGGTGTCGGAAGTGGTCCAAATAAGAGGATTCAGGATGGCAGTTAGAACATATATATCATTTTTGTAAAATAAATATTAAATGTAATTATAAGGATATATTAAAATATAAATGCTCGCTAACAATATTGCTTTGCATAAAACCTAATGGGAAGAAAAAAACCATACCACTAAATAATTGAGAAATCATGGCTTTTTCACACACAGGGAAAGAAGTAATTCTTTTGAGTATCTTCACATATCAGTACCTACCTATATAATGTTGATTACTGGCGGATTTTGAAGGCTGACTTCAAAATCATCGAAAACAAAAGCAGAGATGCCTCGGTCATAACTTGACAGACATTAGAGATAACTGATCCTGATCTGGAAACATTAGCATAATCACATTGTAAAGGCATCAATTACCACACTTTTAGGGTTCCAACCACCAGCTGATTTATCTGATGCAAAACATATCAACATGATTGATACCAGTCCAAAGGTGTCAAACTTCATGGATTTAACAACTCGGTACCATGGCTTTTCTGATAGGCATGTCATCGATCTCAATTAAACACATAAGTTTCGGTTTGATGTCCAAGAACAGCCTAGTTCTGGAATAGCTTCACGAGCCCTTCACGCACTAACACTACTTTGGATACAGAAACATCGAAGTTAAGACATTCTGAACGGCCGACCTACATGCTTGATTTACCCTAGGATTAGCCCTTCCTTCTAGTCAGAGAAACTCTGCGCTGGACCTCCCTCTCTGCGGTCTGAACATAAAATTCAGCTGCAAGTATGTCTTTTATATCTGTATTTGATGAGATACTTGCTTCAACTGTGTCAACAATCACTTCAACAGTGAGACTGAAGCCCAAGGCACAGAGCAAACGCACGGAATTAGCAACCCGACATACATGCTTCCTGATTTCAAGTGGTGTGATTTGCTCTTGCACTTCATATGTTGCTTGTCCCACCTCGGATTTGTTAACTAGACCTTCTCTGTTCTCTTGGTCTACCATCATATCATTTTCTCCATTTGAATTTACATGTTCTCCGACCCAGATGAATCCATTACATCCAAGAATCAAGTCAACACCATAGTTTTCTAGATGGTGAAAATGCTGCTTCCGACGCTTCACCAAATATGCTGGGACAGTAAGCAGCATACCCCTCTCGAGCTGAAATAGCATTTCACGTCCAGTATCATAACATTATAACAGAAAGAAGAGAAGAGACTGAAACATAATACACAAATATGAAATGGATTCAATCGATGTAGCTAAGACAGCAAAAGCAGCCTGAGGAAAGCTTTCTTATGTCAGGAGGTATATAAAGAAATGCCACCAGCCTTTATGTTGTGTCCTCCCAAACTCTAGTTCTCATTCTAAGAAATCCAGACAATATGAATTCCCTAACCCCCCATATCTAACTATTCGAGACCACTTACATGGTTATTTCCCAAGCTACATGTTTTAAGTATAGGCATGCAGTTATAAGCGAGGCCAATAAAGATGATAGCTCATGATATTGGTACAAGGAACACATACTACAACATGCAACAGTCAGATCCTAATTCAAGTATACTAACAAAACATTTGGTAATTTTATGAAGAAAGGCCAAGACAATGGTGACTGAAAATATCCTGTTCACAGCAAAACATTAACAGCTAACTTTTAGCATCCATAAAAGAAACAAATCTGACCAACAAGAATGCAAGTGTCTCACGTTCTTCCTGAAGATGCAAAGATGATGCAATAGGTTATGCTAGTCTCATAGATCTCGAGATTAACAAGAACAACTACATTAGAAGAAACCGATCGGGTTTTAACTCCGTTAACACTGATAATCAAGTCGTCTCACACTGGATGTGAGGTTGATCTGCATATTATGTGTCATTCTCGCAGTTAAAAAGAAATAACTGTTGGATGCCAAATTTTGATGATGCATAACTCAGTTGATAAATTAAATGAACTAATCTCCTCAAGTGATTTGCAAATAATCAAGTCAAAATGGCTCCCGGAGAAAAAGAGTTTTGACTCATCTAAGAGCCTAAAGTGGAGCGGACTAAACAACATTAGAAATATCATGGATCTATTACACAAATGTGCGAATTAACAGCATGACACGTCGTGAATGGATGCCAGAAAATGCTGACCCAAGCCAGGCGATGGCACCACCTACGTGTGTAATAGCACTGACCCCTGAGCCTGTTACATCGGGCGTAGACACTCTGGTGATGGCACCATCAGAAGACCATTGGATCTCTAACAGCTAGAATCGTAACCTTGTGACGAAATTCCTAACTGGTTGAGAGGGCCTTAGGTAACTATAAATATCCCCGTCAAGGTACGGGCTTGAGATATCAAGTGCAAAAAGAGAAAACACTATTGATTTCGAGCATTTCTCGTGTTGTAAAGGTGTCATCCCTTAGCTTTCAATATCTCTAAGTCTTCACCTATGTTTGTCTTCTTGTAATTGAGTGGATTTGAGTAAAAGAGAAATCGAGAAATTCTTGTAAAGAGGGGTGATTCTTAAAGCATGAGATTATCCTTGGAAAGGAGAAAATTGTAAAGGCTATTTGATCTTCCCGGGTGAAACAAAGATCATCAGTGTAAATCCATGACCTCCAGTGACAAGAAATCTGGAGTGGACATTAGTCATTGGCTGAACTAGTACAAAAGGTTTTGCATATATTTCTTATTGCTTGAGTGTTTTCAATTCTTGGATTCTTGTCTAAGTTCTCTTGCACAAGTTCAAGTTTTTAGTTGAATTATTTACCACCATCTTAGTGCCACTGTCAATTCTAACAATAACCTGACCTTCTTAGGGTGAAGTCCATCTTGTTTTTTGCATGGACTGTAATGACTAATTATATCAGAGCATTAATTATTCTCAAAAGTGCAGGCAATGTTGGGACCTACTGTGTACACAGCAGAAATCTAATTCCATGGAGCAACATTGCACATCGATGGAGGGAATAATACGGTGGGTTTACATAACCATATGAATCCATCACCTATAAAGGAATATAGTGATCCAATAGGTCCTAGTGATAACAAATATTTTTAAAGAGGCGAGATTACAATCCCCAAATAATCCCACATCCCTCCATGATCATTGTCAAAATTTGCAATGATGATCTCAAGAGTTCAGATCTAACACATTTGTTATCTTATGTAATTTCTTGCAACTTCAGTTTCATGGTTAAAAAACTTTGGAGACAATAAGCTATGAAGTTCTAGTTAAATAACTTTAACGAACATGCAAAATAATAACAATATGATTTACTTTTCCATATTTCTGACTTCTTGCTTGTAGGTGCAGGCTCCCATCATGCTGAAAGCCACGAACTTCAGCCTGAAATTGAATAAGTAAAACAGATTAGCTAAAGATCATTCAGAAAGTCTCATTAATACCAATGCAGATGACTTTACTAATGGACTGAAATCATATTTTACCAACTCCTCACTGTAGCAACAGATAAATTACTTACGCAAATTACATCATTTTCTTCAAAGATACTGCGCATATTGAGTTCATCAACTGCAGTTCTCCGCCTCTATCATTTAGAATGAGGTGAACCAGGAAACAGATTAGCTCAACCCTACTAAAATATAGTTAGGGGGGAAAAGGAATAGAGAAATATATGAATGAAACTCAGAGCACTAGGAAAAGAAAGCAATAACTAGATATTATTGAAAAAAAAAAGTAAAGCAAAGAGTAGCTACAAAATCACCCCTAGAGTGTCAAATAGCTCTATGGAAATGCTGCAGCAAACAAACAATTTGCTTAACTGAACCTAAAACACAGAGTAGAGAATATATAATGCATTATTTTGTCTAGACTTCTTTATTCTTATTTTTTTTTTTTTTTGCTTTATTTATCATAATATAGTAAGACCTCCATTTCTCCAAGCCTTTTTCAATTACTCAATGAAACAATGTGATCTTAGTTTCATCCATGCTATGAAATCTATCTACTTACTAGTGAAAGCAAAATGCAAGGACTTGACAGTTGATATGCTATCAGTTTTGGTAATTTATCATACTGGTATCGCATCATAAACCACCGAGTAGTATGTTGACCCATACTGTCCAGTATTGTATGAAAAAATAAACAAAAACAGGTTACCAACCATTACCAAACCATATGGTCCAATACTGGTCCTTGATCAGACCGGTAAACAATGGTCAGCAATCTTTGGCAAAACCCACCTCTCTAAAACATGTACAACTATCCTTGTGTATGCCAAGATGATCCTAAAACTGAGATAAAATTAAATTTATTATGTTTCATATAGATGCCAAAAACAGACAACTCAATCATATTTTATATTTGATTACATACACTCAATGACTTAAAATCAATGGTGCAAACAAAAGATATATAAAGTACTAAGAATCTTTGCCACTATAGATTCAATGGAGTTTGGCAAAATCAAGCAATCATATTTTTAACAATCTATAAAACTGTATCTTCTGGTGACAAATAATTTGCACTCTCAAGCAATTACACCATAGTTATTAGCAAGATTTTTCATGTTTATGCTTTTTTTTCTGAAAAAGACAGTCTTATAAAACTACCTCAGGACACGCCTCCCTTAAAAGCTACCTATACCTAATTTCCCTTCATTAATGTGTTCATTGTTAATGTTGCTATGAAGTTATTTAACTGATGCCACCATGACATTACATGGTAGTGTCAAGAAACATTAACAACAATAAAAATAAGAGGTAAGGCCCCAAGCCTAAGGAGGTAAGTCTTACACAAGCTATCAGCTGCCCAACACAAGATTGTACAATAAATACAGATTCAACAATAAGCATGCATGTGTACAGTTATTGTGGCAGCAAATATACAGTTCAATTTTCATTGTCAAAAAATATAAATCATATTGTAACATTAAGTAAAGACATATATAAATATTTTGTTTCTATTTCACCTAAAGATATTTATTAGATTTCAAATATCAGGACAATGCATTATACAACAAATCAGATTCCAAAAAAAAAAATCCTAATCAGCAAGGCATCACTTCCCGTACTTTATATTGGTTTACAGATTCATCACTGTGCTTGCCATGTTGTCCAAGAACAATGATAAGTTGCAGTAAACCATTCAAATGTAGATATGCTGCAGGTGCTTTATAGATAATCATTTTATCATCTAGATTGAGATACCACATTGGGAAATTTTTGGTGCTCCTCACCCAGATATTCTGCAGTCAGATGCACATTACTTTCTTGATGAAATTACTAACATAGGTACAACAAACAGTTCTTTTAGTATGCACCAACAATAGCTCTATTATAAAATCCATGTTGTACAAGATGCGAGAACTTCTGAATTGTTTATAATTGGTTATGTAGTGATAACCTGACACAATATAATAAATATAAAAATAAGAACATCTGTTCTCCAATATATGAAGAGCTCAGAGCTTGAAGAGGAGACAAGAATTTGATGTCACCTGAATACCATCTGGAAGGTTCATTGACGAAAGCATCAATACTGCATTTTGACTAAAATTTATCTCTAATCTCCAGCGTTTTGGAGCAATCTACAAGACACAATGTAGAATCATTTAACAAAATAACAGATGAAAATGAAAAGAGGAAATATTACAAGACATGTTGCTAAGTCAATTGATGCTTTACTGCTGACTGCACATATATTATAATTTTATGATAGTCAAATATCCACTGATAACCATCTTAAATAAGATTTTCTTGTCTTATTATAATTCAGATAATGATAAATTGTTTATATATTTTATGTGATAGCAAAAAGATATGTATATATAGATTTATCATAAAGCAACAAGACCTCAATGACTCGGCCGACGATTATATCTCCAACCTCTGGTTTGTACCTACAAGGAAAATAATTTTTCATTTGAAGTCATGAAACAACAAATCAAACATATCATATGAGGAAGAAAGACAGCATCATCTAGTCACTAAACAGATGCCCTCACTGAGAGACAATACAGCTCTTTAGTTACAACGAATTCTTCTGCTCAAAGAAATCAATGCGGTTGATAAGTGGAGTATTGGAAAAACAAAGAATCTTATTGTAGTTGACACACTTGACCTGGGTGTCTATGAATCAAGGATTTTTGCAAATTAGTACAAAAGATAATTAAGCAAATATATAGATACAATCGACTAAGTCATGCAGCATGATGATTCTTGACCAACTAAACAGAACATTTAACAAGCATAAAGGATTACAACATCAAGAACAGAAATAGTGCAAAATTAGGAGAAGAGGAAGGCACAGTATCAGTACCTGGCTCTCTGAGCACGGACATAGACCAGTTTGTTTACTCGCTCAACCACGCCACAGAGAGTGGCCACTACTTCGCCGTTGAGATCGGACGTCCCATGGCCCCTGAACATCACACGAATTTAGGAGCAACCATGAGATAGGAAGTAAGCGTAAGATAAATACGGACGACCGCAATAAAAAGACCATTAACAGAAGACAAAATGACTGCAAATCTTCACCGATACATGGAAAAGAAGGACGAAGGAGATGATTAAAACAGTTCGCAAGGAGAGAGGAGGATGTGGAGAAAACCAAGAAGAAGATGGAGGAAGAGAGAGAGAGAGAGAGAGAACGAAGGTTCTTATGGGTCAGAAAGCGCACACACTTAAGGATGCTGTCTTCGTGGTTGACGGGGATGGTGTCGGCGACGACGGTAACGGCGGAGGCGAAGGAAGCCATGTCCTGGAGCCGTTGGAGAGCGGATTGAAGGCGCACCCGCTGGGTTTGGTTTAGCGACAGCCGCAACTCTCGCAGCATGGTAGTCATCCGCCGCCCGGCTGCCGTTGCTCTTCCGAGAAGCGAGGTTGTAAGGGAAGCGGCCAAGCGGACGGGAAGGCGGGGAGGCTCGGAGTTTTGGGCCGCGAGTTGGAGACCAAATCGATGGCGAATGAGAGCGGCCGAACGAGTAGACAACAACACGGCCGACTTCGCTCACAAAATTAACCTAACCAGAAACGGCCGCATTGGGCTAAGCCGAAGATGAAGTCTTTTCTATCGAAAAATAAAAAACAATTTAATATTTTTTTATCTTACAAATAACTCCTTATTATAAATGAATTTATTTTTATAATAAAATTACATACATCACATCTGTTCGTATGCATCTAATTTTAACATATGTATATATATTCTTATAAATTGTTTTTTCCCCCCGCTAAGTTAAGTGGAGGAAGATGAGATATAAATTCTAAAACTTATACATACATACATACATACATAAATATATATATATATATATATCATAATAATCTATTTTCATAAGTTATCTATAACGTTTGAAAATTTCATTATGATTATAAAAATATATGCTTTAATTAATTTAAACTAATAACATTAAAAATTATTACATTATCTACAATTTTAGACTTAAATCTTGGCTAAGGTTCTCACAAATAGGATCTTTTTAAAAATATTATATCCAGGGAACAATATACCTTTCTTCTTGGTGTTCATGATAACATATTTATATTTTAGAAGATTATTCATTTATGTAAATTTTCAAAGGTAAAAAATATTTTAATATTTTTTTATTAAAAAGACCTATTTATTATATGTCATGCTGGAATGTAATTTTTAATATTTTTATCTTATGAATTTTTTTCATAAAGTTATTCTTTGGGTCTAAGATTATTATTTTTTTCTCATTCTTTCACTCAATTTATAAATATGGTGGCATGTGACTTTTTCTAAATGGTATAGCGATATATACAAGGCGAAACATCTTCATCTTATGTCACACGTCGGTATAAATTAATGAGTATGTTGAGAAAATCGTATTGTGTTTGAACTTTTTTTCAAAAAATTAATTACACAGAGTTGTATATATATTGTTTCAATATAATCTCACTCCCTCGATAACGACTTTGTTTGTTTGTCTTATCAGACTCACATGTCATTTTGTAACATATTATTATATCACTATACCATTATATGATCATATTATTATATAATTAGTTGAATCAATCAATCGTATAATCACAAGACAATATATCATACTTGCATAGTAAGATAACCATTCGACCCAATGAGTATTACTTATTGCATGATGAGCATGAAGCTTCTATCATATGGGATATAACTATAATCTCTATACCAACTTAAGTAGATAACTCATATGTCTATCAATCATCCGTCAAGCACACACCTACATATACATGATTCCATAAATGAATCAATAGGAATATAAATCATTTACCATACATCAAACATGAACATGCTTATAAAATAGATACATCGTTAGGAATATAGGTAAGTAATATAGATATCCCTCAAGCATGATATGCTTCAAAAGGATGGCATAATCATTTTAAAATTATTTTTTTAATTCTTTTCATATATATATATA
>LVTN01000192.1:188569-259227 GCA_001649415.1 Musa itinerans
TATATATATATATATATATACTACAAATCATGAGCGAGCATAACTAGTGACACCATTTACTGTACAACATAAGTTACTTGAGTCATGTATTAGAATATATATTATGGATCGTATAGTGAGTCGATATCTTTAACGAGTCACACTTTACTATCATATACTAGTCAATGATTAATAACATGTAACAAGAGAAGCTCAGAGATGTAATTTAGGGACACTGGAGAGGTGGTGATGGGATTATGACAAAGAAGAGCCCTCGCACAACTATATTTCTCTCTGCACATTCATATATCATGACTACAACTATTTATAAGGGTTAGAGGATATTTTCAATTCAAATACATTTAATGTCATACATACATTTGGGAATGGCTACCTTCAAGTGTCCTTAATAATTCATACTCTAATAATTAACTAGATTTCAATCATCTAAATGACAGCACTGTTATCGGCTTCACATATTCCAACAGAATCATGAAGTTTATTTTCTAACACTTCACACCAATTAATATGACCGAAGCCAAGTTGACACTGATCAGCTGACAGAATTGAAATATTTTAGCTACCTTTATTTCTTTCTCAAGTAATGACTTCCCCACGTTGGTTCTCTATATTTATGCATTAAAGAATCCGTATCTTTTGTTGTACCTAAGAATAAAAAGAAAAGAAATCTCAAAATCAACATCAACGTTCTACTGTAAGAAGCTCCTCTTAGAGAATTTAAATTGTCACAAATTTTACATGATTAAATAATACAGTCAGTATGCAATAGGTTCACTCTTTGTCTAAGGAAGCACTTGCAATCCTAATTTTCCCCAACAACATGGCGCTTTCCATGCACAGCAGCAACATAGGAATCATATAGAGCAATAGATTTCTCCTCGCGAAGCAGGAAAAGAAATTTATTTCGGAACTTCTTTTCAGATAGCATTATCATGGATAGCATGCCATATACTTTATCCAGCAATTTATTCTGCTCAAGAAAGTTCAGAATTTCGTATCGAGGTTTCAACCTCTTCTCCAAGCTGTATGCAAGAATCACAGGATGGGAAATGATATATGTCAGCTCACAACCAGCTTCCTTCATCAGGAAAGTCATCTTGTCACATAGGTTCTTCTTTGACAAAAACCAAATGGTTGGATGCTTCCTGAATACAGCAATGGTGTCTTGCAGGGAGAACCCAAAGTTCATCAGGGTTGCAAAGGTATCATCAAACCTGGATCGGCTCATGCCAGCGACTATACTAAGTGCATAAGGGAACATTCTACAGTTACATGGCACACCCAACTCCTCAACATATTTGATAGCTTCCTTTATATATTTGTTTGATCGACCCATAATGGCCGGCTTTGTCACCACCAAATTTGCGATGCGTTTGTCACTGATGCCACATTCCCTTAAGAGAGATATATTAGGTTCTATCTTCCGAGCCAAGCTAGAAGTAAGTAGAAACAAGTTCCTCCTAGAGGCTTTCAGTAACCTCTCATTAGAACCAAGTAGTGACCTCCAGAAGTTGATCTTTGGTTGGATATCACCAAGTAGTACAGATGGACATGATGAAACCAGCTGAACTATTTCAGTGTCAGAAAATCCCATGTCCTTCAAAGATCTCATTCTGGGCTTCAGGACAGTCTCTACCTTAGTACGCAGCAACGGCGGTGACCTATGGACAAGTTTCATGACTTGTGCATCACTCCAACCGCTCTGCTTAAAGAACTCAATGGAAAGACTCGAAGAATTTTTCTGACAGGGGTGATACTTGGCTGTTTTTGCAGCCTTCTCTGAGGAAAGTTCACATGAATGAAGGGAGTCGACCACTATAAAGTTGGATCTATGCTCTGAACTTTCGTCTTTAGCAGTGGAGAAGTTAAACAGACTGCAAAGTTGATAGGAGGAAAGATGGATAGTGGACTTGTTACTTGGGAGACGACAGCAAAAGAGCCTCTTTTGCACCAAAAACATGATCTTTTGAAGCAGTATCACGTAACTAATATATTTTCTGTATCTGCTTCCAACCAAACGGAAGTTGAAAACTTTCAACTAATCATATGATCCGACGACATTCATCTACCACTCACGTTAATCCACCTGCATTCAGTTTCCATTAGCCATTTCTTTCAGAGATAAATCTCTAAATGGTGTATGAGAGTTGATTAAGAATACCTTTGATAATTTACACATCCAATCAATTCTACACCACTGAAACAATGGCTTGATGTGACACATGCGCACTGACACTACCTTCCACTATTTCTCTATTGTAGTTAGGAGCTTTAGAAACTGTGAAGCACGCTATATCCCTGCAGCAATTAGAAAATTATATCAAATGTATCTTCATCAAACATGCTGCATAAGAGTGGCAATGGCATTCATTACGTTGATCATATATGGATGATATTCAAGTTTGTACTAATAGGTTGAACATCAGTCAATGACTTGCAAGGGGTACTTCAGAATTCAGACTAAGTCAAAGATGCATACTGTTTTATCTAACATCGGATTCACTAATGTCCTACTACAACTAAAACATGAAACATTTCAAGTGAGCACTTGCAGAATAATTGAACCTTTTCATCATGAATGTAAAGAGATGACCTAGTTACAAGTCTAGAAAGACAGGTAAGTAGAAAAGACACTGTTTAAGAAATTAACAAAAAAGTTAGCTGTGAGGTTCAGCATGCTAAAGATGCCATTGTTAATACAACTTGACAAAAAATTACAACTTCGCTGAAAGACCTGAGAAAGGCAACAAATTTTCCGAAAAATGAACCAAGAGGTAAGAAAGCTGCCTTGATCAAGAAATGCTACTAGTTTATTTGGTTCTATGTTGATAAGGGAACTTAATTTTATAGAAAGACAGCTCGTGCAAATAGCTTCAGCTACAGTATTATAAAATATCTTGATGTCATTAATAAAAAAATATATATTTCTTATTGAGAAGTTTCACCAACATAGCCTAGATCAGTGAGAATTTTCCAATAAAACCAGCAAGTGCAAACAAGCACAACAACAATAAAAGTCATAATGTAACTATTCATGATCAGCTATATGCATCTTTTGCGTCAATGAACTCTGTGTAAGAAAACATCTGTGGTTGAATTAAGAACATTTAAATCTTTTTTCTATTGCTACTAGTAGAAATACAAGAATGGTAATTCAAATATAAGCACACCAATATGTTTTGATGTACAAACATGTATCAAGTTGCCAAGAGAGTTGCTATCAGCCTGCAGAGGAGACCACACTATGCCGACATAAAGATGTAAGGTTACACCTAACCAAACACATTGAGATTTTGGGTCTACTTTGGGGTTTGGAAATCAAGTCACATTCCAATTGTTCACTCAGCTTGTGCTTTTAGTGAGTGTCTAGTCCATTGAATCATTTGGGGTTTTGATGATTGTTGAAATGTTTTGGTGTGCTTTAAAAGGAAATTGTGGTGGTAGACATAATTAGGAAACTAAGAGGTTTGATGAACCAAACACTTTTATCAACGCAAGCAGTTGCAGTTTAGAGGGCTTCTTTTGGGAAACCTAGTCAGATTAGTACTATCTCAGATATATTTCTAAATAAAATCCTTCACATGAGGAATCACCAGACTTATGCATGATTCTATTGACAAATGAATACAATTTTCTTCGGCCAGTAACGCAATTACAGTCTCTGCTAACTCTTGTTCTATCATTTCCATGCTTTTTTTTTTCTGTCAAAAAACTTTCCAATTCTCTTATCTCTAAAAGCAGCACTTCTCCTGCTGTCCATCTTAATAACAGTATTTAACTTGCATTTTGTTGCTTGCTGTTTCTCCAAAGTAAATGCTCATACACGGCATGCATGCATTTTCAGAACATTGAACATCTGAGATTGATAAAATTCACCTTCTAACGTCAGTTCTGGACCAGCTCATATCCAAGAGCCAGAAATTAATTGTCAGTTGTCACTAAATATGCATCATTGGAGATATTGTATAATAAGAAAATTTTCAAACGCCGAGCACCACATTTGATTTCAGTATCTGGGCCACAATCAAGTTAAGTAAATTTAAACTAATATTAATCAAAATTATTTTTTATGACCTCCTTTACGAGTTACAATGATCACCAAATGAGCATGTATAAAAGATCACTTATACCATGCCACTGTACCAATGTTCAAGAACAAAACAAAGTAGTTGATGTCATAGGAAATTTGAAATGTCACATAAAATTATTTTGGATGCCAAAATGACTAATGTTTCAAAATGTAAAATGAAACCACAGTTTATAATGACCGCCAAGGCACAAATCTACCATCTCATAGCAAAGAAATGAAAAGAAGGAAAAAATGAAAAAGAAAATCTAAGCACAGCAAAATACAAAATCACATCGATTGATGAACGATCCAGAGGCATGAACAACAAAAAAAAAGAAAAATGAGAACTTCGATGTGAAGAGGATAGCATGAAGATATAGTGACAGCTCCTAATAGCTTCTAGTACCTAACTGCCCTCTCCAAATCCATCAATGTAGACAATATCTTAGCCTCAAAATTGAATATATAAATGCATTCTGTAAGTATAATTAGTAAATACATGCGAAAGGAGGTCCAGCAATTCATTACTGTGGTTCAATGCAAGACACCAGAATCAGCACGCATTTGATGAAGTTACCACAAGAGCCAAAAACAGACAGGAAATATGTGCAATGTTCCCATGTGTGTGTTTCTATCTGATAACTAAATTGCACATGTATTATTATGTCTGACCAACAAATAGGTAACGATAATCAAAAGTCATATTACAAACTTATTTGGCATTCATAACCATTTGAGAACCGACCGACTTATGTGGTAAGCAACAAAAAATTAATAATAGGATCAAAAGATTGACATAATAAGAGAATGGCATGCAATCAAACGTGTACATGCAGGCAGACATTATGCATGAGGGACTCACGGACAGGTTAGTTTATGCATAGAACTTGATGCGAGGGAATGCAGCTGAAACATGTTTAAGTTAAAATTGAATCAAGACAATCTCACTTGAATCTCATAACATTTTTAGAATACATATATAACCAATGCAGCTCAAATTCAATGATTTTTTTGTGGAGTTGTGATGTGCTCAATTTGGTTCAGACGAATTCAAACATGCACATAAAGGACCAAGCATGAAAACTAACATCGACCAAGTGTGGCAACATGCATGGGTCTGAATAATTAAATGGAACCAAACATGTGAACCAAGTTGTGTCTATAGCAGTGTGGTCGAGGGCGAGAGACACTAAACGACGCCAAGGTGTCAAAACGCCGAGTCGCTAGGTGCTTTGCCTAGGCGCTGGCCCGAGTGAGTGAAGCGAGATGCTTCTTAAAACTTTAGAAGTATATATCATGATTAATAGATATAATCGCTAAAACAAAAAAAGAAACATAGTATTCATTTAAAGGACCAAATAATACTTGTTCAAATCTATATTAATAAAACAATTTACATAGAAGGAGGAGGATGAAGAGGGGGTTGCTGTCAATTGGGAGGGGGGCAAGGATGAAGGATCCGAGGAGAAGGAGAAGGAGAAGGAGGTACGGGTTGGAATGGCTGTCTATGTCGGTTGGGTTGCTGGGGCGATGTTAGGATCCTTTTTATTTTCTAAACTTTTGAATAATGTTTATTGAGTCTGTTTAATTCGGTTAGAGTCGGATAAAGGTTTATTTAATATTTATTTATTATTAAGAGTCCAAGTCTTGGTGGACTCTAAGTGAAACTCTATAAATAGTGATGTAATTGTTTCTTTTCGGAAACAATGAAATATTATTAAGTCTTTTGACAAACCATATGAGGTCGATCCCCTCGAAGTAATCATCCTCTTTTCTCTTCTTTTTTCCCATGATAAAACCCTAGGGTCTTATCATTTGGTATCAGAGCAGCAATCCTCAGAGTCCTCGCTGTAGTTATCATAAAAAAAAAAAAGAGGGTGCAGCCACGCACAACCGAGAACCCCTTCTTCCCCTCTCCACCACCACCACCGCCGGTCGAAAGGGCTCATACTTCCCCTGTTTTCAGCCAGCACCACCATCGTCGCTGCTCCCCGGCCAGCGACCACCACCGCCCCGCTTCCCGACCGAAGTCCATCGTCACCCGTCGCCTCCCACCCGAGCCACCATCGCTGCCAGGAGACGATGCTGCAAATGTCCCATCTCGTCGCAGCTTTGCTCGCTGTCCAGAGTCCACCGTCGCCCGTCGCCTCCCACCCGAGCCACCACCATTGCCAGCCTTCTCCTCAACTGCTCGCGATCCTTCGGCATCGCCAACGGCTCCTGTTGTGGTGCGATAGAAACAGAGCATCCCTATTTCCCCTCTCCACCATCGCAAGTTCCCGGCCAGCGACGACCGTCGCCCACCTCCCAGTCGTGACCCTCGCTGCCTCCTTCTCCATCGTCACCCGCCCCCCCTTGGGTCGCAGCCGTAGCCGCTCGACCTCCCCTCCTCGCGGCGACCAAAACAGGGTCAACCTTGCATCTTTTGCCGCAGCCACCGATCACCGCAGTTCCCGGCCAGCAACCACCGCCCCACTGCTCCCGGCCAACATATCCCAACCGTGACCCTCGTCGTCTCCTTCTCCATCGCCGTCCTATCATGAACTTAGCTGGAATTGCCTAAGTCGTGAGGCACCCTTGCAGCCAAGATACAAATTTGGCTTAAGTTGCCTAAGTTGCGAAGCACCCATGTGTCAACTTCTTTGACTTAATTGAGATTGCCTAAGTCATGACGCGCTCTTGGGATATGCGTCCGCAAAGGTCAACCAATTTGTAACCTCACTCAAGTCCCGAAGGACCTATAAAACAGAAAATTGATTAATTCGAAGAATAAACAATGGACAAGTCCGGACTCTCGCAAAAGGAAAAACTTTACAAACAATTCAACGAGCACCTTACGTGCATAAGAGAAAAAAAATAAATAAGAAAAACAAAGACTTTAGAAGGTTGATCGAACAGCTGCAAGTCCATAAACAACTATACACCAGATGCCGGGCATGAAGACAAGTTCCCCGTCAACGATCCCATCGAAGTGATCCAGGAGGCCGATCAACTCGAAGTGATCATCCCTTTTTCTCCCAATTTTTTCCCTGATAAAACCCTAGGGTATCAAGCGGCTGCAGTGAAGCGAAGGGGGGAGAAGACGCTGCGGGGGTGAAAGGATGATACAATGAAAGAAGACGCCGACGTAGGAAGGAGAAGGGAAAACGCCGGCTCAGGAAGGAAGGGGTAAGACGGCTACGACGAGGGGAAAGGAAGAGGCAGGGGCAGACGCCGGTCGCGGGGGGGCTACGGCGAAGGTGGGGGCGGAAAGATGGAGGGAGGCGGTTGGGGCAGAGTGGGCGACGGCAAAGGATGAGGAGGAGGAGGAGGAGAGAGATACCGACGATGAGCCCGCTGAGGAAGACATTGCTGCCGCCGCCATTCGCCGATGGAGAGGAAGACGGTGCCGCCGGTGGCTGATTAGGTTTCCACGAGTCTTCTCATTGCACGCGTGGCCGTTGATATAGTTGTGTGTGAGAGAGGAGAGTATTCGACACTAGTTGCATTATGAAGCTTGGTAAAACTATGTGAAGATCATATGTCTATACCAACCTCGGTAGATAACTCATCTGTCTATCAATAATGCATATACATGATTTCGTAAATGTATCAATAGGAATATCAATCATTTATCGTGCATCAAAAACATGTACATACATATGTGAGATAAAATAGATGCATCATTAGGAATATAGGTCAATAATATAGGTATCACTCAAGCATGATATGCTTCAAAAGAATGACATACTCATTTTAGAACATTTTTTAAAAAAAATTTATTTGTTTAATATATATATATATACTGCAAATCATGAGCGAGCAGAACTAGTAACACCATTTCTTCGTACAATACAGGTTACATGACTTTGAGTAATATATCAAAGAAGAGCCCTCACACAAGTCATTTATATATCATGACTATAACAAAGAAGAGCCCTCACACAACTATATTTCTCTCTGCACATTCATATATCATGACTATAACTATTTATAAGGGTTAGAGGTTATTTTCAAATCAAATACATTTAATGTCATGCATATATTTGGGAATGGCTACCTTCAAGTGTCCTTATTCATACTCTAATAATTAACTAGATCTCAATCATTTAAATGACAGCACTGTGTTATCGGCTTCACATATTCCGACAGAATCATGAAACTTATTTTATAAACACTTCACACCAATTAATATGACTGATGCCAAGTTGACACAGATAGCTGACAGAGTTGAAATATTTTAGTTACCTTTATATCTTTCTTAAGTAAAGACTTCTCCCCGTTGGTTCTCTATATTTCTGCATAAAGGAATCGGTATCTTTTGTTGTACCGAAGAATAAAAGAAAAGAAATCTCAAAATCAACATGGATGTTCTAATCTAAGAAGCTCCTTGGAGAATTTAAATTGTCACAAATTTAACATGATTAAATAAGTGTGCAATAAGTTCACACTTTGTCTGAGGAAGCACGTGCAATCCTAATTTTCCAAACCGACATGGTGCTTTCCATGCCCAGCAGCAACATAGGAATCCTATAGAGCAACAGATTTCAAATAGGAATCATATAGAGCATTATATTTCTCCTCACGAAGCAGAAAAAGAAATTTCTTCCGGAACTTCTTTTCAGATAACGTCATCACGGACAGCAGGCCATATACTTTATCCAGCAATTTATTCTGCTCAAGAAAATTCAGAATTTCATATCGAGGTTTCAACCTCTTCTCCACGCTGTATACAAGAATCACAGGATGGGAAATGATATATGTCAGCTCACAACCAGCTTCCTTCATCAGGAAAGTCATCTTGTCACAAATGTTCTTCTTTGAGAAACGCAAAACGTTTGGCAGCTTCCTGAATACATCAATGATGTCTGACTGGGAGAACCCAAAGTTCATCAGGGTTGCAAAGGTAGCATCAAACCTGGATCGGCTTAAGCCAGCGACTGTAATAAGCGCATAAGGGAACATTTTACAGTTACATGGCACACCCAACTCCTTAACTAATTTGATACTTTCCTTTATATATTTGTTTGATCGACCCATAATGGCCGGCCTTGTCATCACCATATACGCGATGCGTTTGTCACTGATGCCACATTCCCTTAAGAGAGATACATTAGGTTCTATCTTCCGATCCATGCTAGAAGCAAGTAGAAACATGTTCCTCCCAGAGGCTTTCAGTAACCTCTCATTAGAACCAAGTAGTGACCTCCAGAAGTTGATCTGTGGTTGGATATCACGTAGAAGTAGTACAGATGGACATGATGAAACCAGCTGAACTATTTCAGTGTCAGAAAATCCCATGTCCTTCAAAGATCTCATTCTGGGCTTCAGGACAGTCTCTACCTTAGTACGCAGCAACGGCGGTGACCTCTGGATAAGTTTCATGACTTGTGCATCACTCCAACCGCTCTGCTTAAAGAACTCAATGGAAAGACTCGAAGAATTTTTCTGACAGGGGTGATACTTGGCTGTTTTTGCAGCCTTCTCTGAGGAAAGTTCACATGATTGAAGGGAGTCGACCACTATAAAGTTGGAACTATGCTCTGAACTTTGGTCTTTAGCAGTGGAGAAGTTAAACAGACCGCAAAGTTGATAGGAGGAAAGATGGATAGTGGACTTGTTACTTGGGAGACGACAGCGAAAGAGCCTCTTTTGCACCAAAAACATGATCTTTTGAAGCAGTATCACGTATTGTTTGCAGAAAAATACAAGAAAAGTAGTCTTATTGCTGGATGCTCTATGTTCAGATTCCTCTTCAACCTCAAATCAAGGGTACCAAAACTAATATATTTTCTGTATCTGCTTCCAACCAAACGGAAGTTGAAAACTTTCAACTAATCATATGATCCGACGACATTCATCTACCACTCACGTTAATCCACCTGCATTCAGTTTCCATTAGCCATTTCTTTCAGAGATAAATCTCTAAATGGTGTATGAGAATTGATTAAGAATACCTTTGATAATTTACACATCCAATCAATTCTACACCACTGAAACAATGGCTTGATGTGACACATGCGCACTGACACTACCTTCCACTATTTCTCTATTGTAGTTAGGAGCTTTAGAAACTGTGAAGCACGCTATATCCCTGCAGCAATTAGAAAATTATATCAAATGTATCTTCATCAAACATGCTGCATAAGAGTGGCAATGGCATTCATTACGTTGATCATATATGGATGATATTCAAGTTTGTACTAATAGGTTGAACATCAGTCAATGACTTGCAAGGGGTACTTCAGAATTCAGACTAAGTCAAAGATGCATACTGTTTTATCTAACATCGGATTCACTAATGTCCTACTACAACTAAAACATGAAACATTTCAAGTGAGCACTTGCAGAATAATTGAACCTTTTCATCATGAATGTAAAGAGATGACCTAGTTACAAGTCTAGAAAGACAGGTAAGTAGAAAAGACACTGTTTAAGAAATTAACAAAAAAGTTAGCTGTGAGGTTCAGCATGCTAAAGATGCCATTGTTAATACAACTTGACAAAAAATTACAACTTCGCTGAAAGACCTGAGAAAGGCAACAAAAGTTTATCAAAATGAACCAAGAGGTAAGAAAGCTGCCTTGATCAAGAAATGCTACTAGTTTATTTGGTTCTTGCTTGATAAGGGAACTTAATTTTATAGAAAGACAGCTCGTGCAAATAGCTTCAGCTACAGTATTATAAAATATCTTGATGTCATTAATAAAAAAATATATATTTCTTATTGAGAAGTTTCACCAACATAGCCTAGATCAGTGAGAATTTTCCAATAAAACCAGCAAGTGCAAACAAGCCCAACAACAATAAAAAGTCATAATGTAACTATTCATGATCAGCTATATGCATCTTTTGCATCAATGAACTCTGTGTAAGAAAACATCTGTGGTTGAATTAAGAACATTTAAATCTTTTTTCTATTGCTACTAGTAGAAATACCAGAATGGTAATTCAAATATAAGCACACCAATATGTTTTGATGTACAAACATGTATCAAGTTGCCAAGAGAGTTGCTATCAGCCTGCAGAGGAGACCACACTATGCCGACATAAAGATGTAAGGTTACACCTAACCAAACACATTGAGATTTTGGGTCTACTTTGGGGTTTGGAAATCAAGTCACATTCTAATTGTTTGCTCAGCTTGTACTTTTAGTGATAGTCAAGTCCGTAAGGTTATACCTAACCAAACACATTGAGATTTTGGGTCTACTTTGGGGTTTGGAAATCAAGTCACATTCTAATTGTTTGCTCAGCTTGTACTTTTAGTGATAGTCAAGTCCTTTGAACCATTTGGGGTTTTGATGATTGTTGAAAAGTTTTGGTGTGCTTGAAAAGGAAATTGTGGTGGTAGACATAATAAGGAAACTAAGAGGTTTGATGAACCAAACACTTTTATCAACGCAAGCAGTTGCAGTTTAGAGGGCTTCTTTTGGGAAACCTAGTCAGATTAGTACTATCTCAGATATATTTCTAAATAAAATCCTTCACATGAGGAATCACCAGACTTATGCATGATTCTATTGACAAATGAATATAATTTTCATCGGCCAGTAACGCAATTACAGTCTCTGCTAACTCTTGTTCTATCTTTTCCATGCTTTTTTTTTTTGTCAAAAAACTTTCCAATTCTCTTATCTATCTCTAAAAGCAGCACTTCTTCTGCTGTCCATCTTAATAACAGTATTTAACTTGCATTTTGTTGCTTGCTGTTTCTCCAAAGTAAATGCTCATACACGACATGCATGCATTTTCAGAACCATGTGTGTGGTTCTATCTGATAACTAAATTGCACATGTATTATTATGTCTGACCAACAAATAGGTAACGATAACCAAAAGTCATATTACAAACTTATTTGGCATTCATAACCATTTGAGAACCGACCGACTTATGTGGTAAGCAACAAAAAATTAATAATAGGAACAAAAGATTGACATAATAAGAGAATGGCATGCAATCAAACGTGTAGATGCAGACAGACATTATGCATGAGGGTCTCACGGACAGGTTAGTTTATGCATAGAACTTGATGCGAGGGAATGCAGCTGAAACATGTTTAAGTTAAAATTGAATCAAGGCAATCTCACTTGAATCTCATAACATTTTTAGAATACATATATAACCAATGCAGCTCAAATTCAATGATTTTTTTTGTGGAGCTGTGATGTGCTCAATTTGGTTCAGACGAATTCAAACATGCACATAAAGGACCAAGCATGAAAACTAACATCGACCAAATGTGGCAACATGCATGGGTCTGAATAATTAAATGGAACCAAACATGTGAACCAAGTTGTGTCTATAGCAGTGTGGTCAAGGGCGAGAGACACTAAACGACGCCAAGGTGTCAAAACGCCGAGTCGCTAGGTGCTTTGCCTAGGCGCTGGCCCGAGTGAGTGAAGCGAGATGCTTCTTAAAATTTTAAAAGTATACATCATGATTAATAGATATAATCGCTAAAACATAAAAAAGAAACATAGTATTCATTTAAAGGACCAAATAATACTTGTTCAAATCTATATTAATAAAACAATTTACGTAGAAGGAGGAGGATGAAGAGGGGGTTGCTGTCAGTTGGGAGGGGGACAAGGATGAAGGATCCGAGGAGAAGGCGAGGGAGGAGGAGGTACGGGAGAGGGTTGCTGTCGGTTGGGGTGGCTGTCTTCGTCGGTTGGTTTGCTGGGGCGAAGCGAAGGGGGAGAAGACGCTGGCCGCGGGGGTGAAAGGATGATACAAAGAAAGAAGACGCCGACGTAGGGAGGAGAAGGGAAACGCCGGCACAGGGAGGAAGGGGGAAGACGGCTACGACGAGGCGAAGAAGAGGGGCCGCTGGCGGCGAAGGTGGGGTCGGGAAGATGGAGGGAGGCGGTTGGGGCAGAGTGGGCGACGGCAAAGGAGGAGGAGGAGGAGGAGAGAGATACCGACGATGAGCCCGCTCGAGGAAGACATTGCTGCCGCCGCCATTCGCCGATGGAGAGGAAGACGCTGCCGCCGTTGGCCGATTAGGTTTCCAGGAGTCTTCTCATTGCACGCGTGGCCATTGATATAGTTGTGTGTGAGAGAGGAGAGTTCTTCATCTGGTTCGATCGAACCAGATCCGGTGACTTATGTTGGACTCAGATCCAATACAGTCGTGTCTGATTTGAATCAGGTGTGCGGCGAGGCCCGTTCACTTCACTTGAGAGAGTGTTGTTACCTTAAAGCATATATATATATATTGCTTAGTGCATTAAAATGAACATTAAGAAGTAAGCTTGAAATGGACCGACTGCTCTTAAATTCTTAATGTGTGATGCATATTGGGATGCATGCATGCAGTCACGGACTGTTAATCGCCACCATGCATGCAATTTATAGCCACTTCAACAAGTCAAGCATGAGTAATTCAAGTCATCTTAATCTCTTTAACCCATTGTTGTTGCATGAGTTAGCTCCAAAGTAGAAGGAAAGGCTCATCATGTATGTTTGTGTCACCAAACGTCGAACACTGGGAGGACAACTTTAAAATGTTAGGATGATTAGTATCAACATGCACTTTAACTTGAAATGAGCGTTGGTTGGCTTCCAGAATTTAATACCTCTTCAACACTGCAGATCTTAACATGTGTGACAAAAATTATATATATATATATATATATATATATTATTTTGAAGAAAATATATTTCATTAACTTACCCATTATGAAGTCAAAATTTCGTATTTATTAGACATTGATTTCCAATTAAAAAATAAATTAATTAAAGCCGAAATGAATTTTCAAACCAGAATCGTCGATTCTAATCGTTAGTAATCCGAATCAAACTAAATCATCTCGATTTTGATTTTAGATTAATTCGATTTCGGTTCGAAAGTTATATGGCTATATTATATGCCTATAGGTTATTCCCTCAGACATTAAATAAATATTATTGCTTAGCCTGCTTTGACTCTTCTAAGTATTTATTATACATCATCTACTTGGCTATCCTTGCTCCGAAATGCTTCACCACCGAGAACCATGGCATATTCCTCTTACAATAGTGACGAAGAAAGGATCACAGATCACGTATAATATAGTGTACAGGCTGAGAGAGAGAGAGAGAGAGAGGTGACAGCAACTCTACGGAGGAGGAGCATGTGATTCCACCAACAGGGCATGTCGATGACAGCTTGCATTCAATGCGTGTCTCTGACTCGCACATCCAAACAAGGCAGTGTTGTTGTCAAGCTTTCGCAGAAGAATCTGCCGAGGAAAAATGGGGAGGCCGGAGAGGGCGGAGGAGATGGTCAGTCTCTTTCGTGCTTCTCTTCCCACATTAACACAACATATCGGGATGGATATTTCGCCTCCGACATAAACATCAACTTTTCGGTTGATTATTATCTATCTTAAAGTGTTTTTTTTTTATTCTTCTTTATGAATTAAATATTTACTGTAAAATGCGAGTTATATATATATATATATATATATATAGAAAATCATTAATCAACAGAGGAGTACTTATCCATCCTCATTGAAATACCCATCGTGTGGAGCCCACGGCACTTTGATTTATTTGTGACTCAAAGACGACGATGACAAGGACCATGGAAAGGCAATGCCTCTGTCCGTGTGTAGCGTGGCCGAGATGCCCAAGTTGGTCCCACCACCGAATGCAAACAAATGGGGGCTGTTGACTGCAGCCGAGGCCACGTCACGGAAACCAATGCGGGAGTTGGCTGGTCCAGCCAGCGAGCCAGCGAGCCAGCGAGCGAACGCCTTAATTCGCCGCCCATTATTCGATCGGTTTACGATATACGAGTTTTAGATTTGATTTATCTGAAAATTGACATGAGAAATTATGTTGGTGGCAAATGTCACGAAAACCATGCAGCAGACAACACAACACGTTCCTTCCCCCACCCCATCCATGGCTTTGTACTGTTGTTGTTGTTGTTGTTGTTGTTGTTGTTGTTTCACCAAACAACACTACTAATCTCATTAAGGGAGGAAGGGAGGGAGGGAAGGATACTGGCCTTCACAAAAAGGACCCATGTGATTGGTTGCATATATTTTGATGAGGATTAAAGAGGTTTACTTTACCCAAATTTATAATTATCCAAATTAATTAACATTTTGCCTAATAATTTTTCTTTTTTTCATAACAGGAATGTTTTATAAATATTTTTAAAAATTATATATATATATATATATATTGATAGAAAAGGAATTAAATTATTTTCCCATCTGTTCTCACGCTTCTATAGGGCTCAAAGATTTTTTTTTGTTTTGTTTTGGCTCTACAAAATATAATATTTGAAGCGAGTGGTAGATACAATCGTATTTAACAAAACTTTTATGAAAAGACCCTCCAATTTCCGGATATTATTCTCGGCCCCTCGCCCCCCACACACACACTCTCGAGTCTCAGTTCCAATGGTCGGAGTAGTACCAGTTGAGCGTCGCCGCTTGCTCGTCGGAGAAGAAGCTGCAGCAGGGCTCACCGAGGAGCTCTTCCTCTTCCATCTTCAAGATCTCGTGGTGTTGACAGAAGAACCTCGGCCTCGAGTCCGAATTCAGCAACATGGACGAATCGCTGCCGAGTTCCCCGGACGCCCCTGCCGTCGCTGCCGAAAACATATCGGAGGCTGTGGTCAACTGAGGGCTGTTCTCGTCGTTGGCTATGGCTGCGTCGTTCACGACGGCGCTCGAGTCGCTGGACGACGATCCGTCCTTGCAGATCGCAGCCGGTGGGTCCTCCGATTCCGGGGCTTTGGCTGCGGTTTCGGGGACCGCCGGCCCTTCTTTCGCCGAGGAAGAGAAGCTCAAGCTCAAGCCCTCGTTTTCGGCCAACTTCGCCTTCAGATCATCTATCTGCGCCGTGGTGGAAGATGAGGAGATCAGGTTCATGTCATGTCATGCGACAAATCAATTTAAAGTCCCGGATCGGTTTCCGGATGGTTTGCGCAGTTCACCTGCGAGAGCAACGATTCCTTGTCGCGGTGGAGGGAGTCGAAGTCGAGGCGGAGCGCGTCGTAGCTGGTCCTGAGGGCGGCGTAGTCGTGCTCCAGCTGCTTGGTCTTCCACCGGGCTCGGCGGTTCTGGAACCAGACGGCCACCTGCCGGGGCTGAAGGCCGAGCTCCTTGGCCAGCCGCACCTTGCGCTCCGGCTCCAATTTGTTCTCCACCTCGAAGTTCTTCTCCAGAGCTCTGACCTGCTCCGTGCTCAGCCGGCGCTTCTTCGCTCCTCCCCCTGCCGCCGCCGCGGCGGCACACATCTCCTCGTCGCCGCCGCCGTCGTCTTCGTCCAGCCCTTCCATGATCGGGTGGAAGTCTCCGCCATACACGTCTTCCTGGTCTTCTCCTGCTAACCAAGACGTCATCAGCTCTCCCTTCTTTTCCTTTCGAGATTTATACACGATGAGAAAGAGATCTGAGAAGCAAGAAGAGTTGGGCAACAAGTACCGGAGGAGCAGTTGTGGATCAGAGAATTATCTGAGCTACCGAGCGTTCTCTTCATGTCTGGTCTTGTAGAGGGATGCAAAAGCCAGAGGTAGTGATGCGGAACGCAGAAAACGAAGGCACTGTTGTCGTTGTTGTTGTTCTAAGGGAGGCGAGTGTGGATGACTCTCATCATCACCGGCCGAGGAAGCAGTTGTGTGGGTGTGAGAGAAAGAGTAGAGGAGGGAAGGTGGGTGGTCTCCTCCACGACCGCTCTTCCTCTCTCCTGCTCCATCTCCTCAGAACCCATCACCATAAACTACCTGCTCCCTGAGACTCGTCATAGCTCAGTATCACATAGGCTGAGAGAGAGAGAGAGAGAGAGAGATGGCAGAACTGAGAGCCGGGTGACTCCCTGTGCCTATAAATAATACAAGGCAGCATCAAAGCCCTTTTGTATAGGAGGAAATGGAACTGAAATGAGAGCCTGAAATGAAACCCCAATAAAATGAAGATTTTTGTCACTATTTTCTCTTCAAAAGAAAAACTTCCATTTGTATGCACTTAATTTTTAAAGCTCTTTATTATCACAATATAATGTAAATATAACATTTTCTAAAATCTATTTAAATCTTGATATACATATATATACACGAACGTATGTATATTTGTCACAAGATCATGTTAATATGATACCTCAACTCCTTGATGAAAAAACAACATGGTTTAGCTCTATTTGATATTAATACATATTTGGAACATGCTTGCTTATCCATTTAGCTAAAGCAAATATTTTATTCCTTTAAAATACATTTATTTCCAATTCTTTCTACAGAGAAGGTAAAATTTATTATAATATCGATATTTATCTCTTCCTTCAATCGAATTTGAATATGATATCTATTTGTAGAAGAATTCATTTTAAGCACATATGATATCAAAATTTCCATCTCTTTCGTCGAAATTTTATGTGAAGAATAATATCTTCTCTTTTTCGATCGAAAAATAAATACTTAGAATGATAACATATAAGACTTTATGATTGTTAATGTTTCTTCTACTTTGCAATGAATAATAATGAAACATAGCAATGATCAATAGCAGTTCTACTTATAATCGACTATTATGGTATAGAAATGTTTCATCCAATTATATAACACAAAAATTCTTTTGAAATCATCGTAACAATCAAAGTGTTTAGTGACAATTTTCTTCGAAAATGGTCGATGTGTTTGGTGTAATGAGAGCCAGGAAGTAGAACAACTTTGGAACTCAAGTTTCTCGTGGAATAAATAAATGCTTAGACGAGTAGAAAATAATAATAATTTTCTTGACTTATAGCTTCATTAGTGTCGAAATTAATCATTCACCTGCTTTGTGGGATCAATTTGACTTGGCTGCTTTTCTTCGATATAATGAAATATCCGATTATGTCGATGCTTCTCTTTTGAGCCCTTCGTGTCACGAACATTACTATAAAACTAGCATGGGGGCATGCCAATGCTCAAACTAGATCGCAAATAAAGTTTTAGAACTCGAACAATAATGTATGAGAAATCCTATATTTATAGAGTATGACGAGAGAGCATTTATGAAATAAGAATATTATTCCATCTAACTCGTATTAACATGACATGTTTAACAGAAATTAGTTTCCTTCACTTTTAAACATTATTTTTCTAATATTGCCAGCGAAAAGAGTTGTAATGAATCAATGATGCCATACTATTTAGTATTTAGTAAATCACTAGCAATTATAAATACTAAAATAGCATTAATAACTGGATTTGTAAAAAATAACAAAATCAAAGGATCATGGAAATAGTTTATCTACTTGCATAGAACTGCATAAATTTTACCTTCTTGTCTAGTAAAAAAAAAAATTAATAAGTAATTAAATTTCACCATCATTTTCTGATGGATCCACTCTTACTTTTTGCTTCCTAAAACATCCAGCATTTATGATCACTCAATTAATGAGAAATATTATGACAAAAGAAAAATATTTATATTTGAATTTATGTCATATTGGAATGGGGTTAAATTAGGTGTTTGAAAATGGTGTAAATTCTGATGCTTTGATGTTTATGTGGAACCATATGACAGTGAAATGGTGTCGATATCCATGACTTAAACATTGTCCAAGAAATCAAACACTATTTTTATATTTAATTAAAGAAAACAACTCTCTCTTCATTGTCATGATGTGGCTGTGGAATTCTAGATTGATAATAAAACGATGGATGGAAAGGAGAGGAAGAAGGAGAGAGTTCATATTGGTCGGTTGGTCAAAGTACAAAATGTCCCAAAAGATTGAGATGCGATGATGTCGATTAATTAAACTTCAATTCATTGGTCAGCTATGTATTTTATTCATTGGTTGACAATATATATATATATATACACACATATACATATATTGAAATATTAATCCGATGCCCATCATATCAAATTGATATTATCAAATATACGATATGAGAGAGATGAGTGTTGGGGCAATATATGATTAGATCAGCTTCAGGGATTCGACTTACTGATGGTGATGAAAGAATGGAGTGTTTTTAATTATTTATATACTTACCCCTTTAATTTCTTTAAATTTGGCGCATTCATGTTGTATTTTAAGATTCTAAAAATCATTATAGTTAATATTTTAATGATTTTGAAATTCCAATTGACATTATTAATGTTCATGAGTTTATGTGGCTCTTTTGTGAGCTTCTTCTATGATGACATCAAATCTTTGATTCTCTTCGTATTTGTTTCTTTTTAAGATAGAAAAGTGCGGTGAAAAATGTAAAATAAAAACAAAACTGATTCGATGATAGAGAATGAAGAGGAAATGAGAACTAAATTAATGGATAAAAAATAAGGGTATTTTAAAATTTTAAATTTTAAATATTTTTAACTAATAATATTGTAGGGACTTATATATGCCATAAATTCTTGATGGAGCGATACTGATGCATGAATTATTTTTTGGTCATCCAAATGGATGTTTTCTAAAAATATTAATCAACTGATTGATTATACTGACATCACTATAATTTATTTTAAAATTCTAAAAATCAATATAGTTACTAATTAGTCAATTCAAGATTCAAAATAATCAACCAATTGTTTTTCCAATGATACAAAAAATGTCATGTTGATGCCAATACATCAAGGATTTATATTGGGGACAATTGTATATAAATAACTATGGCAAATAATTTCTTATAATACTAATGGAAGTTTGTCATGTTCTAATCAAAATTATTAACCTATTTTTGAAGGAAAAAAATATTTAATATTTTTATAAACCTATACTATAAAAAATAAAACACAAACGAGGAAGGAGATTATTTAAGAGAAAATACCAAGAAAAAATATATCTAATTGTAAAAAAATATATATAATAATACATATCATTACATTTATTTATAGTGTATGATCCAAATTGGTTGGTGTGTTCATCTAATTTAAATTACTAATATAAGTCTTAAAGTTTTATATAACAACAACAATAATAAAACTGTAAGTCTCAACTATTTCAGATCGATTAAAAAGTCATATATTTAGTTAAACTTAAAGTATTTAAATCTTTATTTATAATTTTCATTAAGATCTTTTTAGGTCTTTCTTTACCTCTCCTCGAACTACTAATATTTATCATTTTACCTTTTTTTTTACTATCGTGTCCATGAATCTCTTAAACATATCATTTTATGATTTTTTCTCATCTTATCTTTCGTTGATGTGAACAAATCTAAATGAGTCACGATTAAGAAGAGTCAAAATTTCAAATCTGTTCTATTCAATAGGAGTTAAACTGTTATATTCATAACTCCTCTAATAATTTAGAGTGTGACATAATACTAACCAATTTTGTTATATCTCATGGCATGAAAGACTGAATGAATTGGTTGATGCTGCCTTCTAAACACAAATTTTTTATATTAAGATGATATTGAAATATTATATTTATTGTAATAGGTATTTAATATTATCTTCACATGATGTACTCATAAAATCTTTTATTTTTAGTCTATATGCGAAAAGATAATTCACCTTAAGAGGATTCCTAAAATTCCAAGTCTAGAGAGAAGCAAGAATGATCAATATCCACAGTTTTATCCTTGTCTAAAAACCCTAAAAGTAGGATTGATCTTGTATTTGTATTCTATATCGAAATAATTTTTTAGAAGCAGCTCAAAATCTCAAAAGGTTTGCAACTTTCCTTTTTCTTTTATTTGTTTGAAGAAACATCTCCTATCAATCTTAAACTTAAGTTCATATCTAACCACCCCAAGTGTTGTTTCCTGTGCCCATTGTCTTCTAAGTTTGAAAGTGGAAGACATTTGTTGCACATGCTTTCTAAAACTTTTGGTACCTTCAACATTCTATCCCAAAAATACATATTTAAGATGGTTTATTCATATATTACAAATACATGTACTCTATGTTTGGTTCACATGTTGCATGAGCTTCTTTAACCATGCATCCAACAACCAAGCATTAGATGAGGAACTGTATTTTCAATACAAGTAGGAGACTGGGAAAATTGAAATGACTGCAGGTTATGAACAATGGAGGTGGTAGGTGGATGGAAGATGAGACTAGCAAAGTCCCAACTCACCCCAAGTGAACTTTGTAGGTAGGGATTTGCCAAGAGAGTTGGGACAGCTCCTGAGCTCAGTTCTTCTTTTGTGAGATTGACAAAAAAAGAGTGATTTGATTAGAACAAGCAAAAAAGGAAGCTGCCTCAAAAATGACAAGGGACTGTGCATTTCATGTTCCCATGTTGATTTCACCATTGCCAGATCTTGACTTCAAGTTCACATCCTACATGATCATTTGTAAAGATACATTATGGAAAGGAAGCATTGAAGTTGCAATCATTTTTATGATAACATGTGTAATCATTATTCGAGGTAAATGTCTGAGTATCTACATTGCCTAAGATTAACAATGATTGTAAATCTTAGCCTCAGTTGCAATCTAAGCCTACTCCCAATTCCAACCAACATATAGTCTTTAATCTTTCTCAGCACATCCATAAGCTACCAAACTTAGTGTTTGATGCTGTGGTGATGTGATATATAGCATATGGATCTTAGAAAGTTGTATAGTGTAACTTTTGCAGAGACACAGCCAAACTATTAGACTATTCATTGCCAACTTTGGAGAATAGACACTTGGAGAGAACTGTTTTCTACCAAGAGTGCATCTTTTCAGTTATACCACTTTGGAGAAAGCAGAGACTCTTCACAAACAGATGCTGACAGTCTATTCAATGTCAACTGCATAAAACAGATGCTAGGAGAGGACACATTTCTTCTTGACTAAGGAAAATGCTTTCAGTTCTTTGAGCTTGGCTCACACTATCTTGAAGAAAGGAAAGTTTCTTCAGTAATGGAAGGAGGATTACTTTCTTCTCTCGTTGTCTCTTCTTTTTGTTTTTTTTTCGGACCTCTTAAGTTTCAGGACTGATACATATTGGAGGATGAGAAGTTCACTCAATTAAAAGATGTGAGTAGAAAATTTGATGAAAGCCGGTCTACATTCCAGATTTCTAGCAGCGCCACAAGGAGGGTTTCAATAAGAGGCCATGCTAGCACAAGGAGACTTCATTAAGTCGATAATTGGGTAAAAGCTCCCAATTTACTGTAATGATCGTCCAAAGATTTCTGCTGGTCATGTCAACACCTTTAAGTTTTTTGGTAATTAGCAATTAAATCAAGAAGTGGATCGATATGGTAATGCTGCATTTGGTTGGAGATTGTTCAGTTTGGACTGACAGGATGATGATGCCATACATATTGCATACCACAAAACTGAAAGGATACAAGTTGCAGAAAGTCATATTCTATCTAGATAAGGACTTACAAGTCAAGAACCAAGTTAAAATTCTGATATTGTTGTCCAAACTTTTTTGTGATCTTAAATCTATTAGTTATCCTTTTTTATTAAAAAAAAATCAATGTAAAGTCAGTCTCAAACAAATACGACTCAAATATAACTCATCCTTTTTTTGGTAGAGTGTATGCACACATTGAATAAAAGCTAGCACAGGTTCAAGAGAAGACAAATGTTTGATCCAGCTTCTTATTTGGATTGGGAAGATCATAAATTAGAAAAGATTGGTCAAAAGAATAAAGAAGCATGTAGATTTCTTAGGTGGATGGTTAACATGAGATTACATGACATGGAACCTTTCTGCAATTTGTTTTCCTTTGCTTCGAGTGGTGGAGAAAGGTGTGGGTGCAGTCATCTTCCACTTAGCACAGTAGAAAAGCCCTGGTGAACACCACCATGGGACCCAGATCCAAGGTTTGCAAACCATGGAGGTTTCTTTCTGCTTTGGAATTGATCACATACAGTTTTTTTATCTCATCGGGTGTGGCAGACTTGTTTGTCATGGAATGAGGCCACAAAAGATTCATTGGTGTGAAACCTACTGAGTAGTGTTGTCCCAGGTTTGGGACCATGATGGCACTTTCTTTATCTTGCTTTCTATCAAACTATGATTACTACATCAAACATGTATGGGGTCTGACCATTTCCTAAGTAATCTTTTTCGGGGCCTAGAACAAAGGACATGAAAAATCTCATGATATGTTTGTTTGATAGGTGCCATCTAAGATGCCATAGTTCAAGCTCTATGTGCTAAATAGTCTTGTTTAAACTGAGAAAAGTGGACTCTGCCTCTCCACCTTGTCACAGGCAGCTACTAACATGACTTCCTATGATTTGGGATCAACAACCGAATCATTAGCAACTGACCACAAAAGCAGGTTTATCTGAACAAATTTAAAAAGTTCTACTGCAGTGCAATGATTTGTTGGTCTAAATCAAGCGATCGTGGCATGAATATGGAATGAAAAAAAGGCCATGGCTATATAAGATTTACTGCTTTTGAGGGGGGATAAATGCTTCAGCATCTATTGCAATTCACAAGGAAGGTGTAGTGCTGATAAAAAAGGCACAGTAGTTTACGAGATTGATTCCGAATGCATCTTTTTGCCAAGTAACGTGGTGGCAGTAAAAGAGTGCAAAGAGAAAGAAAGAGCAACAAAGAGGAAGGCAAGCTACAAAAAGAACCATAATAAAGTTTCACTCACCAGTGGAGTTTAAAGTCTTCTTCTTACACTGACATGTAGGTGAGGGATTCCCTTTAACTTTACGAGGTCTTCTCTCTCACTCCATCTCTTACTTTCTTTCCGATAAAGAACTTTAATCTCTTGCGTTCTCAAGACATTGATATTTCCCCTCAAAAAGCTCTTGCATCCTGCAAAACAAGAACCAAGTATGTCAACAGGTCTCTGGTTACTTTAGAAAGTGTCTGCTTCGTGATCGTGCGGACCACTGACATCAACTCATTCTTGTTTTGCAGACTTGCGGTGCAAAAATCATGAGCTGTAATTGGAGCTCTAGTGGTAGCCAGAGTTATACATCCGTTATGTCCTGCAGAAACCTTAGCCAGTCGCAACATCATCCTTCCATGTTCTCGTTCCAAATTCTGGCTCACGAGAAGGTACGCTGACTTCGACCAACTGTGAGTCGATGATGATTATGTTCGGAATGAGTCGTCATTCGACAGTATGTGTACCGGCTGCATCATCATACTCGTTAGCAAAATTGTTACTGTGGGATGGAATGGAGAAGACTGTAAAGCAGAAACTGCAGGACTCGAGAAGATTTGGCTGCTGAAGGATGCTTTGGCTTTCAAAAGAGACCGACGACTAATCATCCATGGGAGCGGAGCAACCTCAATTTAACCCGCAGCCATTCGACGACAATCCCAGTCCTTCACGGTTCTGCAGAATGAAATCTCTCGTTAGCTTCACAAACAACATGAAGCGCTGCAAAAGCTCGAGCGTGGAAATGGGAGGTCATGTTCAGAACCTGCATGAGTTAGGATGCCAAATCCCTCCAAAAATCTCATTCTGGCCTGGGGAGGACGTGACGCTCCGCATGAAAGGAAGATGCACCTCCCTTTGCTTGGCTACACAACCCGCCGAGCTGGCAGGGAATCCGAGCAAAAGGTCACAGCGCAGAACGAGATGTCCTCTCACTGCACACAAGCCATGGATTGCAACCCAGCACTTGGAACTACAGACCAAAAGGCAGCCACCGAGGGCGTCCCCTGTCAACTACAGGTGTGGGAGAGCGACGGGCTTGGTATTTTCTCCTCGTCTCCTGGTAGAGCCCATGGAAGCACTCCACCTAATGGAATCCTGCACGCAGAAAAGCAAAAGCTGAGGCAGAGTGGGGGAAAGGAAAAGGTGGGAGCTATTTGTTCTGCGTGGTGGTGTCATGTGGCCAGGAAGCCTGAAAAGATGGGGAGCGGCTTGGAATTATCTCTTCCTTTCCCCCTTTCAGCACAAACCCAGTGTCGTGGTCACATAAAGTAAATGCCAAAGTGCGTAGGTGCTGAAAACCACAGAAAAGGCTACCACTGAAAGCAAATCTGCTGCTGCTGCTTTTCTTCATTCGAGTTTGATCTTCTGCTGCTGATTGGCAGAAGAAGATGACTTGAATATATCTTTCATTGATCTATAAAGCTCAAAATGATAACAAGTTAAAAGGATATACCTCCTAAAAAACATATGAAGTTCTGCATATTCCTGATTTCTTACCCTTTTTTATTTTATGAATTATGATGTACATAGAAAAAGAAACATGATGGCCAATGACTAACTTAGTTTCCCAAAACTTGTAAATCTGATTCTATGGAGAGAAAATCCAACGTTCCCAATAATTTCAACTTGAAATAACAACTTAGTTCTTATTCTCTTTTAGGGGAAAAAAAAGAAGGAACTGCTGCAGTAAGAGATATGTTTCATTTTTATTTGGCATGATGCTCTGAGTAGAAATATTTATCAAGGCAATAAGGCAAACCCATTTTGATGGATTATTTTAACAATAGCAGTTTGTATAATGTTTTAAAACACTCTGCAACTCATTACATTATTTTGGAGATGAATACAACTTCACCATTTTTTATTGTGTTCATGATAAATGTCAATTTTAGATCCAGAAGATGGCCTGATAATTGCATGATGTTTTATGATCTAACCAAACCAAATCAAACCAATTGCAATTTTCAACATTAATTTCACTCCAAATCAAATCTAAATCTAAATCTAAAGATTGATTCCAGATGTATAGACTCAGTTTCTTGTCCTCCAAAGTCCAAAGCGAAGGGATATGGGGATTGGTCAGAACATGGGGACAAAAGGGATGTGGCAGCATAAATTTACTACATGAGGTTTTAATTTTGTACTATGCTCATCATCATCATCATCATCATCATCATAACTGATGAGGTTTCTTGATAGTTGGGAAGTTCCATGATAAGTTGCAAGTAAAAGGCATGCAAAATACCCCTTGATTAGCCACAATACCAACAAAAGTTATGAAGAATCAGGAATTGCTAAAGCTGAGTAAAATAGCTTGGGAAACTCATGACCTGATGACTGGAGATGTTTCAGTGAATCTGTGCATTAAATCTTGTGCACCAAGCCCAGTGTGTGCTCAATATTTGTTCCAAGTACCACAAAACTCAAACAAGTCAAAGCCATATGCATCTATTCCAAGCTATTCATAATGTATTCTTTCAGTTTCAAGATCTTATCCTATCAACCTTTTTTTGTTGTCAGATATGCCTGTCCAGAAACAAAAGAGTAAAGAATGGAATTAAGTTAATATATAACTGCCTACTCGACAAATCAAATTTGTATGCGTAATGGAGCAAGAGAGCAGCTGCAGATCTTGACAAAGAAGAGGAGGAAGAAAAAAACATAATAAGAAGATTGGTACCATAAAATAAAGATACAAGTTTATGTTCTGTAATGAAAATGTTTGCCACAGGACATCTAAGACAGAATGCCATAATCAATCCACTGATATCTAAAAGTTGTGCCATGTAAGAAGTCAGATACACAACAAAACTAACTGTTTTCAACCTTCCAAGTTTCCTGAAGGAATTTTAGCTGCCATGATAGTTACATGCAGAGAAAGTTGATATGAGAAAAATCTTCAGTGACCACAATTTTCGTCAGATAATTTCAATATGATATTGGTGGAAAAATTACAAGTCATAAACTGTATAGTGGATGTTATATCAGGGATAACAAAGCTAAAAATAAAGGAAAAATCGGGGAAAAAAGAAATTGAATATCAAAATGAAATCATGATGTTTCTAAAATGCCAGGTTTCTGTCAGATATTGCACAAAGATAAAAGTATCAAAATAAAAACGGCACATACCAAAATAAAAACAGCACAAATCTATCTTCCAGTGTCTGCTGGTGGATTTGTTCTTTAACTCAATGGATGAATTCAATTTATCATGATGAACAAATAGGAGAATCAACCATGTGAATTTTTTTATGTATGACATTTAAACCACCTGCTTTAAGATACAGGGTAAATACATTTCCCCTTAATCTTAGATGGAGACATTAGCTGCATCCCAAGAATTTGTAAACTTGTAATTGCATCTGTAATCCATCTGAAAGTCTTCTGAAAAAAATTGATAATTCAGTCGAAAGCTCAGAGCTGATATGCTGATAAAGCATGCTACAGTGGTATTCATAGAGTAAACAAAACTCTTCATGATTGACTAGATATGGGAACATAATTAAACAGAAATATCTTGATGGTAGCTGGCAATGTTTTAAACAAAAAATAAGTTTACATCTTTTGCATTTAGCAAAGCATCATCACCTAAAAAAATCAATGAAATTGCACATTTTGCCTAAATTTAGAAGGTATAGTACATTCTATAATATTCCTAGGTATCATGAATTTCATACCTAAATGTCCTCAAATATCTTTCCAAAGAGCCATATAGCAGTAGACATATTTCCAGACTACGTTGTCCATCTTCAACTAAATGGTATCATGAATAGCCATAGGCTTATCAAAACAGAACACATAAACAAGCAGATTATACATACTTGTTAACAATCGTTGATAGTTCCTGTGGTTTAAAGGCCATATATTCTCCATCATGAAGAAATCAGAAAAAAAGACAAAGTACATAAAGGCCTAAACCCAGTTAAGTCAGCATATAATAAAAGAGGCTAGATGTCACATGCCGACAATCCATTTGATTTTACAGTTGCTAATTTGTACTCTCTTTGTTTTGCACAACAGAAAATTAACTTTTATTTAGCAATAAAGCGAATACGCCTATCTTCTCTGTTATCAGAGGAGATCATAACCTCCAAGTCCCGAGAAAACACATCGTACCAGAATTCATTACAATGGTTCACCCTTCCATGCACAACATGGTTAGCTTCTTTAAAAATGTGTGTTATCCTATATTCACTGAAATGTTGAAGCAATCCAACAATACCTCAAAGTATGTTAGCTAATTTGTACTCCTAACAGTAAATGTTTCAACATGGATATAGCTGATTTAAATGCATCAGCAACAATTTGGAACATAAATAGGAGGGGAAAAGAGTGTTTAACCTAAAAAGATGCATGAAATTCAGAGTTCTACCTTTAGCAGAAACTAGGAAATTAAGAATGGTTCCAGAATAAGCTTGACAATCTTTAAGTATCATTAATGGAAGACTTCTCTCAACTTACACCACCATCAGCTTCAATACAGCCCTAGAAATTTCCACCAAAAGGTACCAACAGAAGCCCATATTAAAGCATTGATCAAAGCTGTTATAAAGCCCAGCCTAAATATATCAGGAAGGTCCAAGTAACCCACTGCAGGAAAAGGGGAAAAACATTAGAGTTACCTAAACTATTTCTAACATTATTAATACCTGAAAATATTTTCTGTGAGATGTAATCAACGTGTCTGACATAGAGCACTTATCATAGAGTCTAGTTCAGGAACTCAAATTTAAAATTCTGAGAGTTCTTCCAGTACACTTCCAAGCACTCTCATTAAAGAAGACATTACTTTCCACATTTCTCCAATTGACTAAATTTTTGTAGACAAAATTTAATGGCTGGACATTTTACAGTCATATATAACTCGTGCTTCTATAAAAGTTAACAAGCTTTCTTCTCCTTTGGAGTATAATATAGTAACATAAAATGTTTTGAAATTGGAACAACAGTAGCATGTTCTTTCTTTTTAAAGGGAACCACAGTAACATGTTGCTTAATTTAAATTTAATGTTCTTTTAACTGTGTAGCAATGTTAGGACAATAAGTCTTCATTACCCTAGTTTCTGTTATAACCCTTATGGTCTATTACAACACCAGATGTGCCATTCTATCAGTCATAATGTGACATTATATTAGTCATAATGGATCCATTCTTTTTTGGGTTTTTGTTATCAGTCTGTAGAAATTTGTAGTACCTCCAAAATATACAGCAGCCTGACCACTGCTATAATGTGTTAATGCACCAAAAAGATTTGTGTTGTATGCCAATGCAAGTGTTGCCAATACATGAGGAACACCAGCTGCCAAGTGCATGGCTAGAAATGCCGAATACAAGGCTCCAACATGTGCAGTCTGACTTGCAAATAGGTAGTGAATGAAGAAATAAGATGCCTGAAGAATGCAGAAGGCTGCAGGCCAGCTCAGTGAGAAATGCTGGAGAGACTCCGCAACACAATTTGACATCCATGTCACAATTCCAAGATTTGTAAGCTGTTCAGCCATTCCAACCAGTACTGCAAACCAAGCCAAGGTATCCCATGCAGACTTCTCACTAAGACAATCATCCCAACTCAGAACACCAAAAAGTAGAAGGATGGATAGGCCAAGCATTGCTGCAACAACACTTGATACGCCAAGAGCATCTCTATGAAACAAACAATTCCTTGTAAGCATTGAAGTTTTCCATTAGCAATGGATCTATAAAATATACAGTCAGGGAAGCCGAGTTTTGTTGGTTAATTTATGTATGAAACAAACAACAGAAAACAGAGCGTTTTTGTCTAGTTGACCAGTGAGACCTTCATAATAGAGCAGGATAATAGTAATGTGGGTAATGTCAAATGACATGGTATGATGCAAATAAAATAAATCTTCTTTGTCTCTGGAAATTGCTTTGGTTAATCATCTTATACGCTATTAATAAAAAATAAGCTGTCAGCACTAGAAGGGCCACTTAATGTTCAGAGTATCATAATTTCATATGATTATGAAAGCATTAAGTTAAAATGCATTCTAATGTCTACTAGAAATTAAAGAAAAAGACTTTTGCATACTAGAGACAAGTTTGCATTTGTCAGCTAACCCGCCCAGCAACCACTGATCCTTCCAAGATTTCTCCCTCTGTTTCTGATCAAGAATTTTCTGAGGTTTAGTTTGAGTAGATCTTGGTCTAGGTTTAGATAATTATTTAATGCATTATTTGTGCAGTTTAGGTTATCTGTACCAGAGGGTAGGTTGAGTTGCACAGGTCTGCATCCAGCGTTTCTAATTTTCTATTTCCAACTTCCACTCTAACTTTATAGTCAAAATTAGGGACTTGTTATAGTATATTTGGAAGTCATAAATGATTCTAAAATGACATCTGGCTAGTTTTTAAGGAATGGAAAAGAGAAAATAACTGAAAAAATTGGCAGCTACCTTTTTCAATCTTTAGAGGACACTTAATAAAGAGATGAGTCATGAGTTGAAAAAGGCAGGAAAAGGATTATTCAGCCTACAGCTTAATTATATTTCTTTCACATTTCATGTCCTAGAGATTACAGTGGGGTATCTACTTACCATATTATCTATACAGAATGTTAAAAGCCCAAAAAATAATAATAATAAAGTGTGGTTGATCTCAAGATGAAATAAAAAAAAAAGTTTTCTATTATTACTCTGTTACAACAGTATCATAGAGTGATAATAGATATAATTGTTATTATATTTTTACATGATATCAGACCTGGTGTGAAGGTTACAGTTAATTTAGTTGTCAATTTATTCCAAAGGTACATTTTTCAGTAATTAAATTATCATGGAATATAAATGCAGCAGTAAGGCCATTCCCAAGAGAGTGAATGGAGAATTTCTGGTTAATTCTGTAATATATTTTTTCACCTTCTCCTATTTTGCTTAAACTTTACAATCTTAACATATTTTTACTTGGAATAATGATTTACGATCTCATCCTTATTGAACATGGCTTATGTTTCTGATCAAAATTAATCCTTTTCACTTTACCAGTTCCAAGCGAAAAATCAAAATGATTTCAATACAGTCCACACTGCAGAATAAGGACGGTCTAATATCTGCTTCAAAGCTTCCAAGAATCATTGTTTTTCAGTTGAATTAGCCTAAAGTTGATCTCGATAGAGTAATCTGTTTTAAGGCCTAGTGCATAGCTTCTTCATGTGCCAAACCACCCAAACCTCACTCCTATTGAAAAGTTCATTCTGCTAACCTTTTCTCTATAAGAAACCAACAAGATAAGGGGGATTTATCAAAAAAATCATCTTGCATAGTTCTTACTCCTCTGAAATGAAGATCTTATGAGAACTTCCTTTGAATTCAGGGTGAAGCTTAGATTCCTATGTTCATTTCCTTTGTTTCTTAGATCTGGATGAGGAACCTCATGATTCAGTACATCTTTTATTATTTTCTTTTTTATCTTAATTATTTCCTTTTCAAATTTTGTGAATATCTTAATATGGCATTTAAACAACCCAAAATTTTCAAAAACATTAGAGCATACTTTTCTAGCGGCAACTGAAGTATAACTAAAACCAAATCTTCAAAGTGTTATTTCAAGGAAGGTTCCCAAGATTAGGATCAAGTTTGTAATAGGCTATGTGGATTGTATCAAACCAAATGACCAATATGATTTGTTTGGACTTGACAGGAAAAAAAAGAAAAGCCAAGTTTCAAACACACTTTGCAGAAATCAGCAAGGATCAATCAGAACTGCAAAACTGATTGAACTCATCTATAGAGTTCCAATAAAGTCCAGCCAATCCCCTTTCTTTGGCCATTTTAATGTTAAATCATACAAATTATACAGACAATGATATCAGCTTGCCTACCTATTTTCATTTTCAATTTTCTGATCCGATATAGTCAAATTTGAGTCTTCATTGTTGAATCTACAAAAACTAGTGAAAACATTTCAGCTAGTTATCAACACATCACATAAAATTGAGCTAGAATGGATTAAAGTATGTGACCCTTAATAGTTTCAAATAAAATCAAGTGGAAATACAATGAACAGGTAAATAATACTGTCGCATGAATGTATATCTCCACATACTTTGAAAACCGAGACCATGGTGAACATCACAAAGCATGTGTAAGAATGGATACTTTTTTAATGTTCTTAGACCTTCGAATCAAAAAATTATATGCACATTCAAATTATATACTCAAGGTTTAGTTGATGAATAAGTAGGCATCTATGGAAGGAATTAAACTTTTGGTACTGGCACTTCAAGTACAAAAGATCATTTTCAACATATTCTGATTTTAAATTCAAGTGGTCTATCATAAGTTTAGAAAAAGAATAAGAAGGCCTAGATGCTTTTGTTAAATGGATATATAACACTCAGACACATGCAAGCACTCACACAGATGTCAGTGGTCACATTTAAGTCAACTGGCTAGTACAGTGTTTACAAATCTATTAATGAAACTCCTAACTGGCAATCTGCAAACAGAGCCACAGTATCTAAGAACAAGTGATGATATTTTAGTTTTTCTGATAATATTGAATCATATGAAATGCAGGCAGTTGTAACAGAAAAAACATGCTTCTGATTTGACTGATGACTCAAGTCAAAACTGCTGAACTTCAGAAAAGATTTCAGGATGTAAAGGCCGGAAAACTCAGTTTCATATGGTACTTAATGATCTAAAAAATACATCACTAATAACAGAGAGCTGGATCAGATGGCAAAAGTTAAAAATTGAAATGAGGATTCTATGTTCTAACATATTAGAAATGGATTGGTTGACGACACTAAAACATAGAAATGAGGTTTGTATGCCATAATGTATATAAATTCCTTTTCGTTACCCATGAAAAAGATATGCTACATACCATAAAATCGAAAACATTACCAGGTCAAATACAGATATCTAGTTTTGTAATCAGAAATCATTTGTTTCATTGATTAGTGAGGTGATTAGTATTTGTAAAAGGGCATTTTGGAAAACAACAGTCCAGACTATGGATAATATTGCTGTGATACACTACAATATGTAAAGTAAAAACATTGGACATTTAGATTGTTCCCTCAGATTCTCAGCCACTCAACAAGGTTGTAGTCAACTTTAGCTGATGATGCATGGAGAAATTGAAATTGTGTATTAATAATATCTGATCCTAAATAAGAGATATAATGTTCTAGATTGAACTAATATATTCAATGCACTGTGACAAAGTACGTCAATAAAACAAAAAACTCAAATTAATTACCCAAAGACCCATAAGGAAACTGCAAAGACCATTGTACAGATCATCACCCACTCATTCCTTGTCGCAGGTCCCATTTCTTCCAGTCTCTTTGTTGCTATAGCAGGTGCATCTGGTGTATCCTTAATTTCTGGAGGGAAGATCTTATACAAAATATATGGAGTAGCCAGAAGAGAGGCTATGGCAGGTAAACTTGCAGCCTCAAACCATGACAACCATGGACTTGCAATATGGATCCCTAGTTCCTCGGCTAATTTAAGGCATAACAGATTTTGAGCTGCAGCAGTTAGGAAAAGTGCGCTTGAATTACTGGAAGACTGAAATGAGTCAGAGAGAAACAAAAAATGAATGTCTTCAGTCTCAGCACAAAATGAAGATTAAGAACCAGAACAGAATGATTCAAGTATATGAATCTTTTAAGAATTATCAATTTTTTGAAAAGGAGACAAGGAAGCATGAATAATAAACATATTTCATGCTACTTCAACTTAAACTACATGCTCTGGGATTTGAATGATTATCGTGCTGCCAAACTAAACTTTCTCAACTATATGAAACACTAACCAGTAGTTATTTATAACATGAATTTTTAAGAAAATGCATAGAATTGAAAAGTTATATCCTACGTCATCAAAATATTTTAGTTGGAAAATCAATCAAGTGATGAACTGTATAAAATTAAGCATTGTGATATTTAATGATATTGTGAAGAGCAAATAAAGCACATTTTAAGTATATGGGGCCTATTATTCAGCATTTAGAAGAAATTGATGAAGATATTATTTACAGAACAAAAGTTGGATGGTTATTAAAGTGAAGAGAGATGTCAATATTTCTGTGTCATTACCGTGAGTCCCTTTTGTCAAAACTAATATTTTGCAAGATGTGTTATAACTTACAAGGTCAACCATGTTTTAAGATTTTTTTAGTGCTGAACAATGAAGAAATTAACATGTACAAGTTAGTACAGCTTAAATGGATATGCAGAGTTACAATAAAATTAAAAAATGTCATCATTCACTGATAATTAGGTGTACACTTTCACACACAATGTACAAATGAAATTCAAAATATTCCTCTATTCGTCAGTAAGATCCTGAAAATTGAATATGATCATATTTATAGATTTAGCAACCAAGGCTGTTAGACATTTTAACAGTAAGGCCAAATACAAGAAATGCCACTTTAGTAATAGCAGTAGAAGAGTTCAAAAAATGACAAACAGAAGACAGACATTATCAACACCAAAGTTTTTTATATAGATTAATTATTTAAGAGGAAGGATAAATTAAAGGGATTGTTTGCAGGATTAGAAATGGTCAACATAGAGAGGCATATCAAAAATGTTGTTTGATGGTTGTAACCTATAGATTACAAGAAAAAGTTTTACGATACTTGTAAAGCATGCGATAATATATTAGTGCCATTGGGCAATCAAAACCAAAAGAGTAAACACTCATTGATTAGGGGATATTAATATCGATGTGTGAGTTTACGAAAAAATATAGAATAAAAATGTTTGCATTTATAAACAGATAAGGACAGCATGAATCAATGTTAATTCATGAGAACCAATCTAAGTTGACTTTGACATGTCCAAAGATCTATAAATGCATCAAAGTAGGGCAAGTTAGCTGTCAAATATATATGGTGCCAGAAGAGATAAGAGGAAGACTCAATAAGACTATTAGAAAGAACCAAGGCACTTGGTTGGCTCTTACTTTAGTAGTGATATTGTTCTCGATAGAGCCCATTAACATTTTAAAGGATCCATATAGCCAACTGCAAGAGTTAGAACCTATGGCTTGCCATTGTTATCAACCTATGGCTTATCAGTTGTTATCAAATTCAAAAGGGGATCTTTCATTGAGTTTTTGACAAACAACATAGAACCTGGAGGATAAGAGTTCAGCATTCTCCTGTGGGAGGAGGAGGAGGAGGAGAAGGAAGCCAAATGTATACTCTTATTAACGAAGAGAAAATTTTGTATATTGCTAATGTGAACAATAGGTATCACAAAGATTTATAGAAAAATAAATGGAAAAAAGGTGATCCTTTTGTGCTCAAGTCAAAAGAGGTGACATGAATCAGAAAACAAAGCCAGGCAAAAAGGAATCAGAGGATCAAACCTGGAACTGGGACATAACCAGATAGGATCCAAGTCTACCGGCCGACCGATCTCCTGGCTCACTCCCGGCGGAGAGAGACAGCGATTGGATGATTGGCAAGAACACCCCACCGGCCCTTGCGGTGGTGCTGGGCATTGCAGGGGCGATAAAAGCCTCACTGAAGGTGAGCCCATACGAAAGCCCCAGTGTGCTCTTCCCGAGCCACTTCACGAAGTAGGTGGCAATCCTATCCCCGAGCCCAGTCTTCACGAAGCCCCTAGCGAAAAAGAAGGATATCACGATTAACCAGATCACCTCGTTCTCGAACGCATCGAATGCTGCGGAGAAGGTAAGGGTCTTGGTGGCGACAGAGGCGGTAAGGCCCAGGAAGGCCCAAGCCGCGATTGGGAGCGGGCCGAGAATGAGACCGGTGATGGTGGACAGGAAGATGGCGAGGAGCTGCCACGCTTGTGGGGTGACCTCGGCGGGTGTGGGGACGAGGAACCAGATGGCTAGACCGACGGCGAGGGAGATTGCCAGGGGGATAAGCTTCGCGCCCTCACGCGGAGGCGGCAGCGGAAGAGGAGAGGAGGCGGGATTTGGAGAATCGGATTGGGACGAGGAGGAGCGGGCGGGGAAAAGTGAGGGCTTCGGGCGGCGGTGGCGGATGGAGGGAGGGGACGCCGCGGAGGGCTGAGGAGGAGGGCGGAGGGTGGTGGCAGAGATGAGGCGGCGGCGAGGAAGGGCGGGGATGGGCCGGCGGCGGAGCAAGGCGGAGGGGCGGGCAGCGAGCGGGGAGGCCATGGGCTCCATCTCCGCAAGGCTCGGCGGCTTGGAGAGAAGGGAGGGATTGGCCGAGGGCCAGCCGAAACGCCGGTATTAGCGAGAGGAGGAGTTCCGGCCCTCAGGCTAAGAGCGCAACGGTCAGCCAGTCGTTGATATGTAACCAGCGCCACCGGCGGTTGAGCGGATAACGGCTCCCGCGGAAAAACAAATATTAGCCACGTTAGCAGCGACGTGACCATCGACGTCGAATACCCTGTACCCTAATTCCTAATGGATTCTAAACAACGATGGAGCCCACTCTTCATCCAGTTACATACCGGATAAGATAACGGGTACGCCATTAGAGTATTCGTGTAGCAGATACGTATGGCGCTTGCGCGATCCCGTGGGAGTAAATACCTACCTGAATAATATTTTCAAGTATGTCCCCCGTTCAATTCTTTTCCTACTCACTTGGTACCGCACACAGTGACTCAGTACGCTCATTATGACATCTGTGTGTCTTATCGTGGGACCCACTCGTGAAACGCTGCGTCAAATCGTGGTAGGTTAAAAAAGGGGGTAACTCTTACGTAGATAAGTATAATTTTTATAACTTGTATACTTAGTATACAAATAATGTATAATTGAAGATATGTACTTCACTAATAATTCAATCATTGAGATGAGAGGTTGTGATCGACTGATCGAGTAAAACTCCAGGAAAGGAGTCAAAACTGTAGAAGAAGATGGACTTGGCTTGACGTTGGAAAGAGGGACCATGTTGTGAGAACCCAATGCCATCGACTCAAAAACATTTCTTTCAAGAAATGGTGTGAATAACATTAATCTATCTGTGTGGATGCGGCCATATGATTGCCTAGATACAGAGGATTAAAATACAGAAAAAAAGAAAAGAAAATTCCATGAGATTTTGACTAGTGTTAGCATCAAATAATCTTATGATGGTAAGAGAGACCCGATAAATCTATGAGTCCTTGATTTACATAACTAAATGATCTTATCACAATCCAACCCCTTTCATCCCAATAAATCGACAAATTTGAGAACCAAAGAAGTATAATGATGACTACAAAAATCATATTATCATTTGAAATAGCACTCCAACAATCACCTTATAGAAATAGCACTCTCTTATTCTCTAATACAACGACTGATGAATATGGAAGAAATGACGCGATGGAGTAGTAGTTACAGCACTGTCTCTTTCCTGGCCAAGCCTAGAAGACGCCGAGCTTGAGCACCACCAGCCCCATGAAGGCGACCGTGGCGTGCACCGGCGAGAGGCTCCCGGCGCCGGAATTGTTGTTGCTGGTGGTGTTGGTGGTAGAGCTGGATGGAGGTGAGGGTGAGGTGGAGGTTGACTCTGCGACGTTGACCTCCAGCTTCATGCCTTGGCTGCAGTGGTTGGCTATCCCGCAGATGAAATAGTGCTTGCCGGAGGTGTCGAGGTTGATCGTCGTTTGGCCGCTGTTGTCGCTGCTAATGGGGCTGCTGCTCGAGCAGGCGTCGTAGGCAGTGGCGTTCACCTTCTTGACGTTGTGCCGCGTGGCGTCGTAGTTGAAGACTGCAGTGGCCAAAACGTGGATTGAATCAGAAATTGGAAGCTGCTTACAAACTAAGGAGAACGCCGATCATGGTGCGTCGAAGAACTAACCAAGCTTGTCGCCGACGACGAAGGATTTGCCGCTAGTCCATGTAGTGTAATCGAAGTTGAGCTCCCAACCGGAGGAATCGCCGACGGAGTAATCGGTGGCCGAGACCCACGTCGCACAACAAAGGAGCAGGAGGGCACCGGAAGCTATGGAACTGCGGCTGGCCATTTCAAGCTTTGTTCTAGAGATAAGGTTGTGAGATGAGAAAAGAAGAGCTTGCACACCAGATAATGGAGGAGTTAGGGTCCCATATAAATAAATATCTTTGAGGGCGTGGTTAGGCTGCATGTGAGTGGACCCTCTCAAATATTATTACTCTTAGCTTTAGAACTTTTCTAAGGCAGGAGAATACCTTCGTGCCAAGCAAGTGGGTGATTCTTTTATGTGATGAAACATGCATTGGTCATCGGTCAAAATTTTATTGGTATACATCCTTATCTTAGCATGTGAAATTAAGATGATATCATTCATTAAGACATCATTCCTTCCTGCTCGTGTCCCCGACAAGAGATCGGTCAACATCTGCAGACGGGTAAAACCTTCTCACAGCCTCCCACCGAGACAAGTTGACTGTGTTGAGGCACACAACGGGGATTAGGTTTGCTTACAGCCACCGACTCCACGGAATGGGCGTACATTTGCTCGCTTATGATCATACAGATCTGTAGTCTATGTTCCTTTCCTTTTGTCCCTTTGTACCTTTGATGAATCCTTTCATCAAAGTGTGAGCATAACTTGGCTGCCAGCTAACGAGGTTCCTATCTTCGATGACCTGCAGCTTTGGTGTTGATGATATGCTGTGCATCATCGGTGTCCTCGACCTTTGGAACGAAAAGAAGTGTCATCATCACTAACAACACATTATTGATGACATATCTTATCTTATCCTAAATCTACGACGTGAAGTATTGTTCGCATGGAAAAGCAGTACCATAAATTTTGGATGCGATCTGAAGCCGCCCTGGTTGACCGAAGAACAAGGTAAAAAGGTCAGGGAGACTTCAGCTGTTTCTGCTATGCGTGGAACTCTTCCAAGAAGGTTTGAGTGAGGTTGTTGATGATGTAGATTTATTTCTGACACTATAACAAAGTTCATAAAGAGTAGATATCAACAACGAATCATTTAGAAGATTGAAAAAGCAACGCATAACTTCTACATAGTTGCAGCAGCTCTCCCTGTCAGAAGCATGGGCAATACAAGCAAGACTTTTTACATGCAGTGAACTGCTTGTCGAGTTCTCCTTCTTTCCATCACTTGTGGTCTGATGGGTTTGACTTGCTGTTTAATTTCCATCCCTCTGCATTACACCAATTGATTAGCTAATTACTAGAATGAAATCCATGTTGTGGTTGAAATGTTTAGATCCTTCACCAATCAATATGAATATAAGATGTGCCACTAGTAGGTCTAGTTTTAATACTATATAATAAGATCATTAAATTTGACTGTAGATGCACCCATTCCTGCATCCTTCCCTTCTTTATCAGCAGTCTGTTCCATCTGCAAAGCCCCCTTCTTCTTCAGTCTTCCTACAACAGGAGATCTTAAATCAAACAATTCACTTATAAGAGAATTGTTTTCCCTTGCAAACAACATGTTCTTGATAAGATGATAACAAGTGAAGGCACGGAAGAGAAGAAATGAACTTGACCTTGGATCAACTTCTTCACTGCAATAATCCATTACTGGCTAAAGATGACATCAAAAGGATGTGTTGCTTTGCAATTGGCTGAGGAAAAGGTTTCTTCAACAGAAACGAAGACCAAATAAACAAGTCAACCCTTTCATCTGCAAGGTCAAAATAACCTGTGATCTTTCTGAGACTTCATTTTTGGTCCCTTCAACATCTCTTCGGATAGAAAATTTCTTCTCCAGTAGCCAATCAATGGAGCGGAGAGGGACTGACATCAGTCCTTCTTTATGTCAACAGGTTGTTGGTAAGTCTTGTTCTATCAACACTTCCATTTGCCACTGGTGATCATGTGTAAACTAGCAAAGAGACTGATCCGTAGAAAATTTAGGTTCTGTGATTTGATTGAAGCAAATGTTCCTGTCACTCCCTTGATGGAGTCATCCAAACTCAAAGAAACATGGTACCAAATTTGAGATAAGTTGGACTCTGCCTCTTGTTTTAATCCCCCAACTTTACTAGTACTGAGCAATCATCTGAGATAAGCTAACCTGCCATTAGGTGCAGGAACTGGACTCTGCTTCAACCATCATACAACTTGACATTTTCATCAGAATCACAATAATTATTCAGTTTAAAAGAGAAAGAAAATAAGAACAATTCAGCTGCTTCAACTTCAAACATAGGGTATGATATACTACTAGATTGAAAAGATTAAATTAATAAAGTGTGACACAAATTATAATCACATTTGGTCATCTTCCAGAATCACTTTTGAATGCTGCAAGAATAGAACATCTTGGACAGGCAATGAATCTGACAAATTGTATGAGCTTAGTCAAATGATGTAAAAAATGGTTCAACATCTGACAATTGTATTATGATATCTGAAGCCTACATAGAAATATGTCTAGATCTAAATATGTTAATAATTACTTCTGAATGTCAGATTGAACAGCTAACTTGTCAGATTCACAAGGGAAAAGCCATGGTCAGGAATGGTGGTTGAGAACTGCTGCTTAAAATATCAATCTTGGGACTTTGCTTCTAATGTATATATATATCCGGCATCATCATTGATGTAAAAAAAAAAATACAATGAAAGAGAGATCATGCAGCAAATGGTTGGTGCCTGTTTTAGACTTGTCAACTGATGAAATCACAAGTGTCTGAACTAGGTTTATAGTTTCAGTATTTGTACCTATGGAAGAATAAGCTAAAAAAAACAAAGAGAAAAACTCTTCTTACCAATAAAATAAATAGCTAACTTCTATACAATATAATGATCAACAATCGGAAGCTTTATTAAGCACTGTTGTTCATCCATTTCAATCACATGTTCAAAGAGAAGGATCTTCCTAGCTTAATATGATTGGATATTTTGGAAATTTTGCTACTTCCCTTATCATCACTTTGATATTTTAGGATTTGCTGAAAACAGCTTCACGGTATCAGATTGCTTACCACAATCTGAGGTGGAGAAGCGAGGTCTACCAGGGTGGGTGGTCACCATAGATTGATTACCTTGGGTGGCCATGAATATAAGTATCCACCACAAAGTCAAACACATCCCACCAATGCAGGGTTAGTGCTGCCCTCGGTTCAACGAAGGGTTGAATTGAAAGGCCACTCGAATTGCCCAATGATACAATGTACTTTGACCGTCTCAACTTGGATTTTTCTTCGAAATGCCTCTTGCAGGCATAACCACAAACACAAAGGTGACAGTGAGGTCCGGCAGATAGACCTTCCCTATCTAAAGTAAATGTTTCCATGGGGGCTCCACCGTTGATTTTAATCACAAGGCAGGTAGGTGATGGATACAAGTACGGCCCGATGGAATTCTTGAAATGGAGCGATAAAGCCTCCGCGCGGTAGATAAGGAATACCCAAAGTTTCGTCCACTAATTGCGATCTACATTTGGTGGCCCCCAACTTTCTCCAAGAACCAACGTGCCAATCGAACGTGATCCACATTTTCGTACCCGTCTGACTTCACCTGGTGTAACTTGACTGGAGAGCCGAAAAGGTCCCACAAGGCATCGTCGGGCGGGGTCCACCTCTGACTCGGGGTAGATCAACGGGTTGGTGAGTAATTTTGACAAAAGATGCGTCGTACTCCACGTCTGTAACCCACCGTCGCACAGGACCGAATTATGCGCCACGTTTCAAATGTGGGATCCACTTCGTTGACTTGTGGATTTCGAATCGACGACTTCTTTGTTTCCTCCCCCCTCCTCTCTGTGCCTCCGGCGGAGCTCAGGCGATGCGGATCACACCGTTCTCCGCACATCATCCTCCGTGCAATCGCACGTAAGCTCTACCCTCGATGACTCCCTACCGGCGGATCCTTTCCGATGAGGGCCGTTCGAATTATGACAAGGAGGGCAGCGCCACTCCTCCTCCTTCTCCCTCTGCACCTCCTCTGCACGTCGACAATCATCATGGCCGCCACCTAGTCAGTTTCCTTTTAATCCCCGCCGCCATCGTCACTGCCGCCTTACTCCTCTCCCTTACCTACTACGCCGTCCTCCGTCGCCGCCGCCGCCCCGTCCGCTCCGCTTCCTTTGTTGACCCGGATCCCGGTGGAAACGACGATGAGACGCCCCTTGACGACGGGGAGCCGTTCCACCACGTGTGGTACATCCGGACCGTCGGCCTTGACGAGGCCACCATCGGATCCATCGCCGTGGCGGAGTATCGGGCCGGCGACGGCCTCCTCGACGGCTCCTCCAATTGTTCCGTGTGCCTCGGCGAGTTTCGCGACGGGGAGCTTGTCCGTCTGCTCCCTAAATGCGGGCACGCGTTCCATGTTCCCTGCATCGACACTTGGCTTGGCGCCCACGTCAATTGCCCCATTTGCCGGGCTCACATCGTGGACCCTAACGGCGAACTCTCGCCCCCCGCCAACGCCCCCGCCCCTTCTGTCACTGCCTTCGCTGGATCAGTGGACTTCGATTCTGTCTTCTCTGCTCCTGCGGAGGACCCACATATAGGAATTCAACCACCGGAGGAGCAGCAGAACGGAGAAACAGTGGAGAGCATGATCGCAATTGGGATTCCGATCAACACATCGGAAGCGTTCCATCCGACGCCTGGGAGTTCTGCGTCACTAGCGCTAGACGATAAGCGGGAGTTCGGATTGCATCAGGTTCGGCGATCAGTTTCGATGGACACTCCGCTGATGAATTCTATCATTGTGAGAGTCAAGCCAGAAGAAAGCATGATTGATGAAGAAGGGAAAGATGAGACCTCTGAGGAAGACACTGTCCAAAACAATGGGGTGAAGCAGGGAAGTTCCTCCAAAGGGATCGTGGTTCGGAAGGAACATTCAGATATAGAAAGATCGTTATCAAGCAGTGGAAGGGGGTTCTTCTTCTCTAGACATGGGGTTGCCAGAATCCATAGCATGCCTATGTAATATGGGCTCTGTTTTGGTTTGAGTCGTGATATCTACGGATTTTGAACAGGATGTGTAGTCTCAGGAAAGTCTGGAGCTGCATATTTCTGTTTAAGATAATCACGAATTATGAGGGACTTTCAAAAAGGGGACTTTCCTTGAAGGATTTGGTTTGCAGTAATCGAAATAAGTGCATCTTTGCTATCAAATCAGTTGGATGCATGAATTATCACTTCTTTATTTCTCAGCTTAATCTATATCCTATTTGATCATTGATGGCCACGGAGGAAACTTTGGTTTGCTTCTCTAGCCAACCTTTGCTTATTTGTCTGGTTTTCTTTTCTTCCTTTTCTAAATGCATAACGATATCTTTTGTTTCATGGGTTGATAGACTCATTTGGTAAAACTTTTGCTTGTGCTCGTTCTTTATTTCTGTTGGCTTTCAAGGCAACTGAATGCCCTTGATAGCAAAATTTGTATGCACTGTGCGACGCTTCACAGAAGTAGACGTATTAAGGCCTTTCAATTGCCAGTATTGCATGGTGTCCATGTGGAACTACTGACAGGTGAGAAATTTAAGTGAGGTTGTTAACCAGTTACTGATTTCATACTTGCCTGAGTACATATTAACAATGAATAAGGTTTAGAAATTATCTGGTCCCTTGAACTAAAGGGGCGGGGATCAATGAAATAAGTTTGTTCTCAGCCCCTTTTTCCATCTACATTACCCCCTTTATCCTTGTTTGGTAATTCTTTTGACTTGAAACTTCATGAGAAATTTTTCAATTCCTTTTTTAACATGCATAATAGTTAATCCAACTAACATCTACCATGGTTTATGATGAATTTAAACAGCTGGATTAGGCAATGCAGTTCGATATGCACCATAAAAAGGATTCTCGGTATGTTACATGACTTACTACATGTTTCTCTTTTTATTGAGTTATTTATTTGATTATACTTGTAGTATCTCTACATGTCTCATAATGGGGATCTTTAGAGCCTATATCATCAACACTTTTTCTTCTTAGTTGGATGTTGTATAATCCACACTGTAAGATCCACACTATAAAATTGAAAAAAAAAAAAAATAGTGTACCCAAAGGCTCCCTCCAATGCAGAGTTTGGGAATGGTCAATGTACAAAGTCTTACCTCAGGTCTCCCATATCACAAAGGGTCATCCTTACTATTGTGTGAAGATCCACCCTCTATCGACGCTATAAAATTGCATTACCTATATAGACTTGACTACTTGGGAAAGTATACATCTATCTGTCTTTAATCGGATACGTGAAATATAGTTAGTTTTTCTGTTTAACAGTTTCACATATTCATTCGTCCATGTGACTCTTTGCTGAATACAACTTATTTTACAGAACTTCCCTCCAATTATTAAATCTGGGAACTTGAGCTAATTCTCAGGCATCCGCTTCAATGTGCACAAATGCATGGTATTGTGTGCTGCTAATACTATACAAGTATACATAGTGAGAAAAAGCCATATAGCAACCAATATGTTGCATAACAACCTTACCTTTGCAAAATAGAACACAAAACAAAAACCTTATGCATGATATGTTGGAAGCTAGAAAGAGCCTACATCAGTTGCATTGTGATGAAAGCTGCGATTGAAATGTGCATGCAGAATTCATGTTTATTTATGTGGGGGACTCTTTATTCTACTAAATTGCACATAGTGAGGAACTCTTCATTCTACTATATTGCACATAGGGATAGGGATGCAATTTCAACCTGGACCCCTGGTGCACCAGCCCAATCTGGCCTGATTAGTTTGGGTTCAACCAGTTTTAATCAGGGAACGCCAGGGTTGGGTGTAGTTTTCAAAAATTGGGTAGCGACAGGAACAAAGACCTTATGCTTATGTTGGTTCAAGCCCAATATGCTTATCTTGCTCCAAACCCACTACACCCCATCCTTGCTAGCTCCATCCCACAAAAAACCAACCCCCAATAATTTTATGTAAATATTTCTTATTACATAATATGTAGTAATAAAATTATTATAATTTCATAATTTATTCACATGTGGGTAAGCCAAGGAAACAAAATCAATATCGTTGGTTTTTATGTGGGTCAAGGATGATATTTTTTTTCTTAACTTGAGTCAAGCCGGGATAGTATGGAATGAGAACTTTGAGTGACTGGACAAGGATGGGCTGAGCAAAACCTGCCCTGGCTCAGTTGCTATCTCTGATTGCATGAGAATCTTTAGCAGTGCAGAGTTGACATATGTTTTCAAATTGTCCTTCAATGTCTTTTGTATTTCTCATAGCTTGAAATAGTTTAACTTGAACAAAGAAAAATATTATTTTATAATTTCTAATTGTTTGGGAACTGGTTGCTTATCCCTGAGATGCTAATAATTTTGCTCACCTGAAAATTCTATTCCATCCTTTTGCTTGGATGAATCATGAAATTTCACTTCATTAACTATTTGCTGAATTTGAGAAAATGAACTCTGCCAAATGTGGCTTTTGGGATTCATCAATGCAATATTAGGCTTTTGTGACTCATAGTTATCTCTTCCACCAACTTCAGTCAATGATGCTTGCTCCTTACTGTTACCAAGTTCTTAGTGCAGAACTCCTAATGTACCGCATTTGCTTTTATGTCTTTGATTTTGTACTTATAACCTAGTTATACCTACATCCTATAGATTTTGTACTCAAATTCTTATAGCTATCAAGATTTTGAACTTTACAGAAAATCTCATAATTATAAGCCAAGATACACTGACTTGGCATTCCCCAATGCAGTACCATCTCAATATGCCAGTAATACACTGACATGGCCAACATGACTAGCATGTGCAATTCTTACTTCAGACAACCAGTTTGAATTGAAGTAAAGCAATTTATATTTATGCTTTCTGATGAAAATTTTATCAATCACTTCTCTCTTGGATGGCTACTAACTAGAAAGAGGGTTTTTGTGGTATGATTTATTAATTTAAATCTTCTTATTTTAAAAAACCCAGGATATTTTTCCTTCACATATTATAGATTTAAATGATTGAAAGTCTCTTTTTTCTCCTTTCCTTTGTTAATTAAAACTTAATTATGCATTTGGATGGGGGTGCCAATTGTTTAATTACCTGTAGGATTGACAACTGAAGTTATTGTCCTAACAATAGCAAGAGATTTCTAATAAATTTCGAATACACTGATCTGAAATGTCAAATTTTCTCATAATTTGTTGAACAAAAAACTTCTGGTACAACTTTGAGTAGGGAGACTACAATTAGCATCACTTGTAGAACAAATTGATCTTGTTGCCTTATAGCAGATTAAAGTGCATTACTTCTTTGTCCATTACTTTGGATACCTGACGTGTGTCTACATAATTGTTCCTCCTTTATAATTTCATGGCACAAGTCATCACCAAGAAATTATGTTATTAGTTATGTAATACCATATGATAGTTCTGACAGAATTTGGACCAAAAAAATCAATCATATGTGGCTCTCCTCACATTAATTTTATACTAAATATTATATAGTCGCTAAAGTCATAATGCTAAACCAATGAGGCAAGGCTTGCTAAAGGAAATCTTCTTATTATCTTTTTGATCAACATAACCATGCCAGATGCCCATTATTTAGAAAGCCTCTTTCTGTTTTAATGAAGAAATTTCTTTTGGTAGAGATTGCTGTTTCTGATATTTAACAAGAATAATGCCAATTAGAACTGGAAAACTCTCCTCTTTGTTACATGAACAGCAGTAGGAGGGTTCATCAGTCACCATATTGCATGACATATATTAGCATCATCATTGGTCTTTATATCAATGTGTAGCATTAAAGTGATAACTTAGTTGTATCATATTGCATGACAACTTTTCATTAACTGCTGTTCTATTTATTGTTAATGTGTTCCTCAACATATTTGTGCAATAAACATTTTGGTTGAGGCACTTCAGAAAACACTTATAGTTCTGTGTGTTTCTGACAAATTTTCTAGGAGAAGTTCAAAAATAATATAGACCGCTGTCAGGGGAATGGTATTTTTGAAGAACTCAGTGGTATATCCTTTCAGTTACATGTTCTGTTATGAAGTACAAATCCTGACTTGTAGATATAGAAAGTCTTATGCAAACAGGGAATAGTTGTTAAGAGTCACTATATTGCAACAGAATTGTGGTTTAACCCGTGCATAGTTTGCTGCATCATCAATTACATCTGTATGAAAAGACATTGAGTGCACTCTACCAGTATTTTTCCATATATGGTTTGCTCCCAAGAATGTTACATCAATACACTTCCGAAGGTTCTGTAAGTTGCTATTTGTTTCTGTGTGAATTTGTTGTTTAAATTATGTCTTCATTAATTTTAAAAACTTCTGCATTTGAATGGATTGTAAGATAGTGCAAGATTTTAAGTTTTAGTCTAGATCTGTACCGGTCCTTGTCCAGACTGGTCTGGTTCCAACGCGTAGCAGGAAAAAAATATGCTGTATGTGCACAGACCAAAAGAAAGAGGAAAAAAAGATGGGAGGAAGATGAGGAGGAGAAAGAAGAGGAGAGGATGGGAAGGGGAGGATGGGGATGAAGAGGAGGAGAGGAGAAGGCTGCTGCTGGCAGTCAACAACTATTGACATGCTGTCCAGATTCGAAGATAATAACAATTCGATCCGGACTGAGCGAAATTGCCTGGTCAAAATGCCAGCTCCTTGTTGGACCTATAAATGTTGGTCAGTATGTACTGGTCCGACCAGTTTTTAATACCTTGACATAGTGTAAGATGCGAAGGATTTGCTTAACATCATTGTATCTTCATTATTTTTAGAATCTTTCAGGATCTAAACACTTTGAATGCACTGTAAAATTGTGCAAGATACTAAGAATTATGAACTACTTTAACTTATCGAAGTGGCTTTTTCAGATATCATCTTAAAGAATGACCAATTACTAGGCAATCTCCAAACAGTGTTCTGATGGTTGACTGTATGTAGGTATCTATTTAATAAGGATGCTTTTGTGGCATATAAATGAACTAATAACTCTTTATGACTATTATGATTCATGTTAACTTTTAAATACGATCTTCTGTAAGAGGGATTAATGGTTTTTACTTGAATGGTAAAGTCAGCTAATTAGCAAACAACATGTTTATACCAATGATCTAGATTATCTAATTACGTGAGAAGTACTGCTAGATCAATTGGATAATTCATTTGAAGTCAACATTCTAAAGGCTGAAGGCAAAAGATATTAACTAGTCTAGAAAGTAGAAATATATAATCTGCTTCAACTAGCTGACCCTGTACCAGTCTGCTTCAACTATGAAGGACTGAGACTTCAAAATGCTTGCTGTGTTCATGTTGTAATAGGTGGACATTTGTTAAATACTTCCGGAGACATTTTGGAAACTTGAAGACATATAGTTCACTTAATCATTTATACATGTATCGGTATATGGTCCACTTGCGTCATCTATATAAGCCTTCTGGATGTGTCAAATTTTGGCAATTTATATGTACTCTATATTTGAATTTAGTATCGCTATGAATTTATAGTAACTTGTAAATGATTGTTATTATTATAAGCTATAATATGATAACCAGAAATCGACTAAATTATACATGCAATATTTTTATATATCAAATGTTTGTGTCCATACAAGTTGACCAATATTAGTCATGACACTCTGTCTATAATTTATAGCGTTCATGTCGCATTGCCCATGTGCGAGCTTCTTGGTGATTCAATTCTAATCATGTAGATGAGATAAAATGATTTTAATGCAGAAGATTATAAGTGTTCATTTATCTTTTAAATCAGCACTCTTTTCATACAAGTTGCAGATGGATAAGGCAATGTGTCTAATTTCATTGTAACGAGCCCCAAGACTTCTATAGATATGGGAGTACAGTTCATCTTGTATTATGTTATATTTGCAGCTAATTAAGCATGATTGTAACATAAATAACCATGTCTTTGTCTTTTCTCGGGCACTTTAGATCACTATGTATTATTTGGATGGTTGACCTCTGTTGCCACCTGAAAGGCATGTTTATTGACTGATGTTTCATCTAGCTAAGAACCTTTCCTTGGTGGATGGTCACAGTGCCTTCTGGTTCTAGATGTCATCTTCTGACATTTTGAAGCTGTTTACACAAACACTGACTTAGGTGATTGTTCACAGGTATGGCATGGCTAATTAAGTACATAGTGTTGAATTCAAATCTTGTGGATTCCTTGTGGAAAAGAAATAGATATGTGGCCTCATTCCAGAAATTGCCTGTAATGCTCTTTCACATTGTGCTTCCTTTTTTGCATGTTTTTTCTGGCCACTATTCGCAATAAGTTTGATTGTCACCACTGCGACACTTTGTTAGTTTGCTATCCTGAACTTCTCTTATTTATGAAGCTTCCATTTGATTTCCAAGGTGTCATGGATATGTTCATGTTTCTCTTTCTTCTACTGTTGTAAGGGGACCATAATCTCTACATACAGCATGCATGTGCAGTTGGACTTACTTTTCGCTGCACTATACAAATGCATAAACTAAATGATAACTGTACTGTTGTCTGTCAACTTACTTTGGTTCTAGTGTTTAACAGTGGCCCCTCACATGCTTTTCTAGGTTCATTTCACCACCAACATGCATATTGCTTTCACAACTGTGCACAGATAAGAAGGATTGTTGATAATGTTAGTTAGGTAGTGGTCATATTTTCATTTGCATTTTTACTGTTTGCTATATCTTTCATTCTCACTTTTACTTGTGAAACAATGTGCATTTACTCTTTCTTCCAGCTTCTAATCATCATTTTGCAAATTGTGTAGGTGATCATATTCACCAATGGAGGACCTGTTGGCTTAACAGTATCAAGTCTCCAAATGTATGTGTCAAGTGCCAAAATGTGGATGTTTATAGCTGAAAACTCTGCAAAGTGTTTTCTTCTAGCAGGCTTTTACTTTCCAGTATTTGGTTGTCATGATCTTGGATTATCCATCTGAGGTAACAGTTTTCAGCTTTTTTTTATGAGAAGCCAGGCCACCTTTTGTGGGTTTCTTACAAGCCGCTACCTATGGGAATTTAAGAATTGTTATGGCACCTGCAAATCAAAGACTCACATGCTATAGAAATTTTTACTGTGAACTCTTCATGTTGGCTGCTGGTAATCACTAATTCTTTTGGATGCTATTAAAATATGCAATTGTCTTTCCATGATAAATAGTCTACATCAAATTTTCTTTGCACCACCCTGCAGTGGAAAGGCCAGCAAAATAGCTCCTATCCTGTGATTTTGGTTCATCATCTCAACAAGGGTTGGATGATCCCTCTTAATGGTGCTTTGTGTTTGGATACAATCACTAAAAGTTTCTTCTTTCCCTTTTAGACAGATTCAACTGTTTACTGGATATAATATTTTCAGATTAATTTCTGAGACTTGTTTATGCTTTAAATCCAAGCCAAGAGCTGGAGCAGGTTAAGAATGTTGGAACCTTGGTTTTAGCAGTAGTACAATCATGTTACGATGCATGGTTAAATCTTCTTTTACATGCAATAGATCTAAATGTGATACTTCTAAGGGGACCATTGTTTTGGCCCATACCGTGATCGACAGCCATGGATTGACGGTGAGACTTGGAGAGCATGAGACATGTATGTTTGCTTTGGCATGTAATTTTCAGGTAATGTGTCCTACAGTTCTTATGCCACAATGAATCAAATTTTGTTGTCAGTGCATCACGAATGGGAGGAAGCAGTCACCCATTGTCCTCTTCTTCCTTTTCCTGCAACATCCCTGTGTTGAAATCACATGGCAATTCATCTTGTAACCTCTCATCCAAAGGCCTGAGAGATCCTCTTCCTAAAGAACACACACACACACGCACATTCTGTTCGAGGAGGATTCAGATACCAACAGCGATCACAGCCTTTCCATTAGCTAAAATAAGATTCAAAAGTTGCATATAAGAACGCTGGATAATACATCTACATATTTGTGGTCAGATCAGGATCAGAAGGTGGTGGTGTCACGGTCGGCTTCCTCTTGAATTGTGCCGACTAGTTCATGGACTGCGGTTGCTATGTCATCCACCGAGCTCAGTTGGCAATCGTCTTCCACCTACACCAAACCGAAGAACAAAAACGATGACACACCGTTCGATCAATTCCATGGCAAACGAGCCATGTAGGAAGAGTGCCGCGTGGCTGACTTGCTATACCTTCAGACTGAAAGAGCAGAAGGCCATTTCAGCGACGGTGGTGACGTTGAGGTGGAGAATCGTCAGCCGGAGGTCGTGTAGGCCCGTCACCATCTTCAGCAATTGCTTCGGCCGCCGCCTGGAGAGGACCTTCAGATTGGCGTGGCTCTCCACCATGGTCACCTCGATGTCGGCCAGAGCCGGCCGGTTCTCCTGCGCCTCTTCGCCGGCGAGGCCGTTGTTTGCGCCTCCCCGGGAGGAGGTGGTGGAATACTGAGGGAAGGTGAAGAAGTCGGCAAAAGGAGCTGCGTCGGCGGTTTGCTCGATTCGCTTCCTGGCCTCGAGGGATTGAACTAATTGTTCGAGCTCTTTGACGAAGTTTATCGCCCCTCCAATGATCGATGCTTGATCACCCTGATGATGATGCATGACAATGATGGCTTCGCTAAATCTCATTCTCATTCATTCATTCATTCATTCATTCATTTTAAGAGACTTTATTAAGAGGTAAAGCGATAAAAGCTGAACTGGTTATAGCCACCAGCCATATGACATGATCTCTCAACTCATTGCTGTGAGACAGTGAGATTCTTTGTCATTTTGGGAACCAAAGGACCCGAACGATGACCAGACATGGTTGTAAAGTCTGCCACTAGGCTCTGAAAACTTTACGCTAGGAACAAGACATCTGATAAAGAGAGATCATCAGATGGCACACACACAGATGTAGAAAATGAAAGCACGGCTCGTTGTTAGCAGACGTAATGAAGCGAGACGTCCATGCTATTAGGTATGGACGCGAATTAAGTAAGGGTGGGGGTGGAAGGAAGACGAACCCTTTGAACGTAGGAGGCCGGCATGAGAGACCGGAGCGCCCCGAGGTACTCGTTCATCTGCTTCCGCCGGTTGCGCTCGACGGCGATGTGGGTCATTCTCTGGTTCTCCACCTCTTCCTGGTTCTTGAATGTCTTGGTGCGCCTGCGCTTCCTCCGCCCGGCGGGCGCCTCGTGGCCGGCGGTGCCATCGGTACCGTCTTTTGCAGCAGTCCCCGGCGGAGGCGTGTTTGCACCGCGGGCATTTGTCTTTGGCGTCAGGGAGGTGCAAGGGGCGTCCAAACTCCCATGCTTTCCACCACCGACCTCGCATTCTGATTCCATTCCCTTCTGCTCAGCGAAGGCACGGCACCATGCTGCGCCTCCCAGGTTGTACCGCTCCTTCATGGTGCAGCCATGGAGGTCTCGGGAGAACACCACCGCTTCCAGTGCCATATGCTTCGCTGCCGACTCCGGGGAAAGCACAAATCGAGGCACTCAGACCGAGAGCGAGCTCGCCCCTTTCCTCCGTGCGGAGAGGGAAACTTAAAGGCCTCGATGAAACCAAAAGAAACAGCACAGCATTTCCGGATGAAGCCAAAGGAGGGGAAGAGACACAAGTAACATGGCGTGCGTTAGTTTATTTGGCGATGGGTAGAGGAAGTTGGCTAGGATGAGTTATAATTGAGCTTTGTTTTGATTCGTCCATAATTGATCCTGATGTCAAAGCACAGAGATCGAGGGCAAAAAGGGGATGGGGAAAGGCTGACAGGAAAGTAGCCATGGCAGAAGAAGCTCTCCCTCTCTACATATATCTTCAAGGGTTCGTGAGGAGCGTCGACGTGTGTCTGCGCTGTCGCTTATGTGCGCTAAAGCGAAAAAGGCCATGTGACCACCAGTGTCCCTCCTCCAATTCCTCTGCAGTCATCGGCCATAAAGGCTGAAAGCTTCTCCCTGGAACTCTGTCCATTGTTAGGTCAAACTTTTCCTGTTATCTACGTCCACAAATCTTCTTCAACTTTTGCTTGTTTTACTCTGTATCTCCATCCGGTTTCTGCATCACACGAGCTAGCTCGGAGTGGTGGCAAGAACATGATCTTGGCTTCTTCCTTCTTTTCTTTTGTTACAATTCATACGAAAAGAATCGATGCATAATAACAGTGAAACAAGGGACTAAAAAGGATGTATTGCTCCCACCCGACATCTACAGATCAACAGCTTACGCTCCGGTTAGGGATGTCGACCGTCGCATGCATAGTGTTCGCGGGGACGACATCACCATAAGCAACAACAATACCGAGAAGAGACCCATAGGTTTATATTCCTCCTAACCCTCCTTGTACAAAACCAGTGACTGCGTCAGGAAGTACAACTGTTAAGGATTATCGTGATCCATCGCAAGACGATCTCTGTCCTTACAGAGTATGGCTAGAGTTAAATTTAGACGGATGTATCCAAAATTCACTTACTTGGGAGGGGTAGATATGCCAAACTTGAGAGATTCCAAGTAATAATGGGGGTGAAATGTTTGATAGATCAGACAAGATTCCAATGAAGGTGCTGTTGCAGATGACAAATTGCATGAGCTTTCACTGTTGGAGGAGGCAGAGAATGATTCCATATCAGGGGGTTGTGTGACACCACTGTTAAGGTGATAACAATTGAATGCTCGTGCTGGTACGCTGTGGATCGCGTGGGGACGACGGTGTCAGGTCGTCGTCCATGCAATAATGGCCAGAAAGATCTAAGAATGTTCACGGGGGTTGGATTTCCAATTTATCTTTGTCGATGGATTTATTTAGTAAATTACAGGAAATCACTTACAACACAACTTTTTTACTCATTCTTCTTTTACCTTAAATAAGCTTCTTTATATATCTTAGGTTATATAATAAAAAAATGATATAATTCGGTGTTCCAGTGTTAACGTCTCTTGTTGCTCGTGCCAAAGTACATGCATGCACTTGCAACGCCCCCCTATACTTGCAAGAAGTCCATACTGTACATCCAAAATACCAACTTCCACATAAGAGCAAACCATTTTCCTCCCAAAGGTTTTGTCTCTATCAACAGTATAGAAGGGAACGATTTGCCAGGATGTGCCGTATGACTGTGCCATGGCTCCTCATCTGTCGTTTACGTGTCACCGTCATGATAACTCCTGCCATGGAAGCACACACAGCAGCATCATGCAACGTTAGTAGGCTGCATTCCCAAGTGCCAGCACTGTGATCCGGTGAAGACAAAGTGCAGGGACGTGCGTCGGGATATATCAGTCTGGGAGATGAATCCGTAGACACTGTATTCTGCACAGTCTTCTCGATCGCTTTTGTCTCATCTTTCCGTTGATGGTAACTCGTCAATACTCCCCCATGTACGACCTATATACCTACCATCCCACCCTTCTTTTGTCGCCGTAGGATGTAGGCAAAAGTGAGATACTAATAATGTCTGTGTTTTGCACGTATATGAAGATGGTTTGTGTTCTGGAGTGTTGCATCCATCCATGTAAGGAGCTTTTGAGTCGTCAAGATCATGAAGAGCGCAATTGCTTTTTCATGAGTTCTTTGGCATCGGCACCTCTCAGAATACAAGTGTTTCGGCGTCTTTATAATAGACAGCATTCATTCACGCCTTGTGCCTTTTTCTCTATTGTTTCTGTGAACAACCCTTGGATTGTTCTTGTTTTAACCAAATTAATGATTCAAAGATTCAAATCTAGCACTTGTAGTTGACAACAAATTAAAGAATCCTCCTTAAGTGATTTTGGGAAGAAAATAGTGTGAGATGATCTTTCACTTATATTATCTCCTCTGTCTTTCTCTTATTTTTATTTTCTTTCCTTTGCTACGAGAGAAAAACTTGGTTTTTGCTTTTACCTCTTAGGCAACAAAGTGGAATTTTAGTGTTAGAAAAAAAAAAAGTACTATTATATATATAATTAATATTGAACAGGAATTATAGCTACCATGAAAACAGTTTCTCATGAAATGTTTGATTTGGTGGAATGGGATCGAAGAAAAGCGGAGAGTTTGTGAATTGCTAAAGAGGCGTTACTATTTTCATGATCAGAAACTCCACAAAAGGTAAGATGATATCGAGAATACTTACATATAAAAGACACAATGAACAAAATATTTCAAAGATTATGAACTCAACACGTTAAAAAGATGTCTTCCTTTTGTGATTTTGTACAGAAACTTGTGGATGATTGTTGATAGTCGAAGGATATATATAATTACATTATTTACATCTTAAATAATATGGCGTTTTAAATCTTTTTTGGAAGAAGCCAGTGTATGACGACAGTCAAATTTTTGCTCATTCATGTGTTTCTGCTGTCTAGCATAATGCATGGTGATATAATCAATTAGGATTGTATTGATGCGAGAAACAGTAATGCAGTAACATTCCGACAAAGATTCAACTATGACAACATCACGGGCTTCGTCTTTGGTGGACTTCAAGACACTGAGAACCAATGCATGAACCTACCCGATCTTGTGGTTTCTTGGACAACTCCGTATCATATGCATGCTCATGCACAGAGAGAGAGAGAGAGAGAGAGAGAGAGAGCGATGAGAACAGCGTGGGGCATGAGAACCCCCTGCGGCTTCTGTCTCCATCTTCAAGTTACTATCACCAACCACAGGCACATGAAATCAAAGTCCATGAACAACAGGCAAACGACACTAAACCACAACTCCAGAACGAGAGTTCGTGCTTCGTCAGTCTCACAAACACAAGTTGGCTCTCATTCATCAATCCACAAAGTCATTCTTGCGCATCATCATCAATACTATCATCATCATCACTACTATTAATATGTTCAGCTGGTCATGAACTCACAAGTTCCAAGTATCTTCCGAGTGCAATCATAAAACCATTCTGATGCATAGAAGTTTCTAAATGTATCTAATCATTATATGCAACCATTACATCTTATATTTCACATGAATCATGAAACTCACAGTCTACCGGTTCCTGATATTATCTTTTATTTCCTCATGTGATACTACTCGTCCACACCCAACAATCTCTCCTGTTCAAGAATGTTAATCTATCGAAGAAGCTTTGAGTGCTGTGTTTTGCTTCCTTCCGAGTCTTTGAGAAGCTGAGGACTTGATTTCCACTTGGATCGAGTGTCGAAGTTTTGAAAGTTTTTCTTGATTCTGAGCATAAAAGCATGATGTGGAGGGAAAAGGAGGAAGGCTTTTTATTGGTTCCCGTGCCAGCATATCATAATCAACCAACGCAAAAGCACTCCTAAACATCACATCCATCACTGAAAGTTCAAAGAAACTCAACGTCATTTTGCTAAATAAAAATACCAAATTAAATTCTATTAAGAAATATGAACAACTTAGATTCAAATCATATAGGGAAAGCCAAATGCTTCGTTACCTTTGATGAATGATCATATACATTCTGTTGTTTAATTATATTTGTCTTAAAGTTAAAAGAAGAAAGACCAAAAAATGTCCAATTAACTACTTGTGCAATTTATTCATATAACAATATTGCTTCTAAGTTAGATGATCAACATCTCAAGTGGTTGACTGTAACCCAATCTGTGACGGAATCTGATTTAAGTAGAATATTGATTGAAATCTAATTAGAATCCTAGTCCAATTAATTATTCAATGATAATTGCATTGAATACAAATCAGTTTTGATCTGAGATACAAAGCTAGGAACTCAACCTATTACTATAATTCAAAAGCAATTTAAATGGTTTTTAAACAATATTTATTATTTGAGAGATTCAAATCATAATTTGTGGAGAAACAAATAAATGATACTGGAATCCTAATTGACTTAAATCTAGTTGGATTCCAATATGAATCTATTTTTAGTCAACATGTTGGATTACTGATACTAATTTAATTCGTTTCAAGAAAACCAAAACCATTTATTAATATACTGATTATATTAATAGCTCCATTAAAATAATAAAATTTTAAAGAAAATTTCTATTTTATATTTCAAATATTTATTTAAAATTCAGTAACATAGATGGTATTGGTTATACTTGGTATGTTGAATGATGGTAGCTGAAGTGGCAAATGTGGAAGAATACTAATATTTAGAGTAATATATATACTATATTAAAATTTTCAGCATTCATATGTTATTTTTTAAAATATAAAAAATGTTGTGCATATAGTAAAACCTTGGGCTTTTTTGTAGACATGTCTATATGACCTTTGCTATTAGTCACTTCACACTTGTTATTTACCTAATAAGCTAAAGAATCTTTAACTTTGCTAACCGAAGGTATTAATTAGTTTAACAAGTAAAGATCTTGACGATTTATCGTAAAGTCCTCGGCTTGAATTTCATCATCACCACTTACCCTTTGCAAAAGAAAAAAAAAAAGGACTTGCAGCATTTACTAACTAGGAATATTTATTAATCTTCATTAGCATTCGACATGAAATATTATAAGGAATATCCTAAATTTCTAATGAATTTTATTTATCTTCTGCATTATCTGTCAGTCACAATGAGCTTATATGAAAAATGGGAATGGAGATTAGAGTTGAGAATAAAATCCAAATCATTTGCTTCATTTGCAATTTCCTTGTTATTTGATTGAAGTAACACACTTTTTTAGATATATGATTATGCACAATTAGATGCAAAAATGTTTTTGTTTTATTTATATTTAGTTGGTTTATTCAGATGTTGACTTAAAAATAGAAGACCATGGCATGCATAGAAAAATAAGAGGAATTATCATGTAATAATGAAATTTAACAAATTTGTCCAAAAATAAGAAAAATTACAGGGACAGCTATTTCTAAAGTTTGTATTCCTTATTGCCAAGTTTACCAAAATGTAAGAAAGGATAACATAACAAACACTCTTGAACTGTATTTGACCCTAAAGTTTTACTATGGTAAAAAAAATCAAAATTTATCAATAGGCAAAATCTTCAAGCCCCACACAAAAAACATGATCTATTACAAAGTTGCAATTAGCTGTGGTCAGAAACCTAACAATGATTCTACTGACAGTCATAAATGGAGGGGTCCTATTGCTTGATGCTGGACAGCCACTGAGGAAATAGTGAGTGCTGAATAATTTAGAAGATTATTGTTTGGTAAAACCAATCATTAGATGCATCAGTATCATGTCTAACAAACTGAAATGATTGATGTCCATACAAATGAACTTGGGAGAGAGTGATAAGAATGTTTCTGTTCTAAATAGTTGCTTGTTGGAAAATATGACAAGATGTGCTGAAAGAGTTATATTGACTGTGCACCATTGGGGATAAATTGATCCAATCCAATGAATCCAAGACTTGCTAAACAATATATTTAACACTTATGGAAACCAAATGATAATACTAATGTCAAGACAATAGGGAAAAGAGAGGATAAAAACAAATCTTCTTTTCTTTAAAACTATCTATGAAGCATACTATTTATTGTATAATTTTAGGAAATTTCACGGTATATAATTTTTAGAAATAGTATTCACCTTGATGAGATGGAATATTTTAGTTAACCTTAATTGTTATAAATTTTAGTTAACCTTTATGACCTCGATTTTGTCCACCGATTAGGTCATGAGATACTTATTCAAAGTACAAAATTCAATTGTCCAATCTATGTCTATTATGCTTAGTTGACATGAGTGGAAGAAAATGTTATCGGATTAATTTGAACTGTCCCATGTTTTGGCAGTAAAAAGTAGTTTTAATAAACTTTTATTAAATCAAGTGTTGAAAAGCTGTGATTATATCTTAAAACTTTTGGTAGCAAAAAGTGGTCTTCCAGGGCTGCGATTTAACAATTCCTCATCACAATTTAATGGTCTAAGATTGATCAAAGGAAGGAGAAAGATATAATTGTATATATTTTTTAGTTGTATCATATTCCTTTGTAAAGAAAGGCACAATAACATTAAGCGGATAAATGTTAATCCCCCATTTCCTAGCTCTAATGACTTGTGCTTCTAACAATATAATTTTTAGTAATAAAGAGATGCTTATGAGTAGATTGGGTCAGGATTCAATATTATGCTTATGATAATCGATTGAACCAGAGTTGCACTTCCTCTTGATGTCAATCGAATGTGTTGTCACAGTCTTAAACTTCATATTTGATTATAAAATACTTGTTGTCATTTTATAAATGAACCATCAATTCTGCATATATTTACTTCCATTTAAATGTTACATAATATTTCTTTTCCATACACATATGACAGCCTTATTTTCTTGTGAAAACTAATTGAGAAAAATGGTTTGAAATTAAATGGAAAAAAAAAAGCTTTCACACGTCAGATCACAGATCACAGCTTCAAGAATGATAACTTGAATTTGATTTCACAACCAATCTAAAGACAAGTTTGTCTGTCCGAATGATACTTGGGAAGACAAAAAAAAAACTGTGTAAAAGGATCTTACATCGTTAAGGACTAAGGAAAAGTTTGACTTCAAATTGAAGCTCAAGTTTGTCGATTCTGGTAATGATATATATAACTTTGGCAAGCTCAACTCATACTTAGCTTCTTAATTCGAATATTGACATCTTGTGTTAAATGAATCGATGTGGAGTACTTTTATTACCATAGTAATGATTGAAAAAAATACTTACAAGTTATATTTTCTTCCTTCTTCTTCTTCTTCTGCGTTCATATCTTTGTTCTCTTCGTGGGTATGGAATATGCATTATTTGTATTGTGCATGAAATTAATTAAGGTGATAAATGTCACTATTTTTTGGATAACTTGGGATTCTTTTTAGAGGGATATATCGTACAAAGATTTGCATGGGGGCGTTCACGAGAGGCAACCCAGCAACAGGCGGACGTACGTGATTTGGCGTGTTGCCACCGTCGGGTTTGCTGACGACGCCCGCCCTCTCTCTCCTTCCCTCTTCGCCGCTCTCCCTCTCTTGCATTATAAGCTGCAGACTGCAGCCTCTGGATACGTATTCAGAACGACCCACGGAATATTGCGTACAGTTCTCCCTCTCAACCTTTATGATTCGGACAGCAAGTCAAAAAGTGTTCGTACGAGTCACATGAGGCTTGGGAACCGTGGATGCAAAAAGACACCACTGATGCATGAATCAGTTGAACGCATGCATGCAGACACTGATCTCCTGTTAGAATCAGTTCAAATAATTTCGCTTTCCTTTTTGTTTATGTTTTCGTTTGCAGAAATCTAAACATCTTCTCTCGTCTTTTTCTTTCACAACATCTGCAGGCAAGCAATACATATAGTTCTAGCGATCGTACAGCACCCCAGGCTTACGGAAAATGATACTATGATCGAGGGCTAAGCATAAGATTGCAGACATGCCTTCCCACCGTTCATTCCAGGCTTCGGAACACTAGTAAACTCTAACTCACATTCATTATGTATTGGTTTATTCATCTCCATTTATTTAGCACACACGAGGTAAGGAGTGAAGCTGTCGTAGCCTCGATGCAGTCACTAATTTTAAGAAGGAAGCACTCCTACCCTTACTAATTGTTCCCATGAATAGTGAGTGCATTTTGTCCTCATCAATGCTCGTTATGTTTGGGTACTATCCTCATGATGAGGTCTTGGAGACACAGACAGTCTTACACTTTGCATGAGTTCCCAATGATTTCGTATTTTACGTCAAGAAGAAAAGGACACTGATACCATCTCGAGGGTTTCATGGTGATTTGAACCAATTTGAATGCGCAGGGCCGTATGTGTGAGACTCGGACAAAGTTTGTCGGAACGTAATTGTTCAACCTTTTTTTTCTCTATGATAATAAGAAATAACAATCGAAAGATGATTAATATGCTCAAATAGTTGTGACTCTTTTGCTAACAACTCCAGGGATTTTTCTTTTGTTTTTTTTGTCTAATTTAGCATGATTCTGATGGCTTTTCTTTCTGTACTGTACATGCAAGTATACGTGGGTGTATAGAAAGAGATGATTTCAGATCAGTCATGAAAAGCCAGCCTTGATCTGGGAAATTCAAAATATTTAGAAACCAAATTCATATGATCATGATATGCTTTTTATGTTCATCGAACTATTATTATATGATAAGCAGTGTAAAAACCAATTCTACAAAACAACAATCGAAATGATTGAACCTCGTCTAAAGATGTTAATGCAGACTTGTGTTGATACCTATATATTCTTGATGCATTCGTTAGAGTGCTTCGAAACATATTATTTCGCATTTTTAAGCATTTCAAAATTCATAGACAATTATTTTATAAAGAGTATCAAAAAGAATTCACCATTTGTTTTCAGATGACTCGACTCGAGTCTACCAACAAGATGGTGGACATACAAAAAACGTTTATTGTTCTTTAAATGCTAAAAGCATGAGGCATAGTTTCTGTACACAGGCCAGGATTGAACTCCATATTGTTCCCCTCTTGTTTGATCCATCCTAGTGCTGCAGTGCACGTCGTCGTTTATCCGACTAGGGACGGCACAGCAGGAGGAAGAAGAGGTACAGCGTGAAGTGATGACACCGCTGTCATTTCGTGGATACAGCAGAAAGTTATCCCGTTTGGCAGACAGAGTTGGAGCTGTGGAGGAGGAATTGTTGATCCTGCTCGAGTCATTCATCGAATCATTATCCAACAATAATCATCGATGGTTCATGATTAGAGCTTAGGAGAATCCAAAGAGAAAAATAATAAAAACAAACAAAGAAATTGTTTGATTGCACCAGTCCCTTGAAGCTCCAGCTATGTGTCTAATCTTATAAAGATCACGCAATCTATGGTTATATCTTTTGTATTATTCGAAGTATTAAAAGACAAAATTAACTTTTGTCCTCTTCATAAATCCCACATCGGTCGAAGTTTCGTACATTAAGTTTGTCCTTTGCTTGAATTATTAATATATATATAGATGATTGAGAGTTGTTTTAACTGGAATCTCGTTGCAAATGACATTATTATAGTTAATCAAATTGATCATGGCTATTTTGTTGATTATAATCCTTCATCTTTTTGTTCTTTTCCGATCCCAAGAACTTGCGTCTTCTTTCTTGAAACAAGGAGTGTTGTCGGGCCACACCCATACAGTTAATGTCTTGCGGCCTCTTTGAAGCCCAAATAACGATGGATTAAACTTGTTATCCTATGTTTTTGCTCTGTTAGGGATATGTCTTGCGGCCTCTTTGAAGCCCAAAGAACGATGGATGCCTCAAAATTCTCTCAGTGCTTCCTAATCCATCATTGTTATCCTATGTTTTTGCTCTGTTAGGGATTAAACTTGTACATGAGTTCCTTTCTATAGTTTCTTACTACGTGAGATCATACTGTTCATCAACACTTCATTGCTGTAGTTTGTCGAAGAAGCACTATGCGGCAGTGTAATGATCTCTCTTTGATCCCTTTATCGATAGCAATTGCAGCCGAGTTAACTAACAGTGGCCGTGCTTTTAAATCAAAGACTGCTGTATATTTTTCTACGTGAGATGTCAATATATTTCAAGAGCTGACTGCGAATTTGGAAGTCCGTCGGATGAACCGTTGAAACCCACTCGATCGAGTCCGCGTGCCAATCGGAATTGATTGGTCAACTCCGCGGGACCCGCCGTTGGGCCCATGCCCGTGTCAGGCTGCCCCGTTTGCGCGTCCCGGCGTCGCCATCTGTCCACTTACCATCACCGCCTGCCTTCCACCGAAACGCACCCTTCGTCCCCGTCAATCCCGACTATATCAATGGCGAGGGCGCGCCACCACCGTCGGATCACTGCTCTGGGCCACGGCGGAAGAATCACGGCCGCCCTATTCCTTCTGGCGCTGCTTCCCCGGTTCACCGCCGAGCCCACTCCCACTCCCCCGAGCCCGAGCACCTACTACTCCGGCCGGAACAACCCCACCAGCTTCAGCCACCCTCGTCATCGTCCTCATCAGCGCCTTCATCTTCTCCGGCTACCTCCGCCAATGCGCTGGCGTCGCCGCCGCCTCCTCCGCAGACCCCTGGGGCGCCGCCGATAACGCAAGGGGCAATATCTCAGGGGCCGAGCGCGGGCCGCCACAGTGACGCTGGCACTTGGCACGTGTTTTCTGACTTCAATTTTTTCCCAAATAAATCAAAATATGACGTCACGAAGTGTAATCCGTCGGTTTGGGTAATCCACGTTGATGGAATTTGACACGTGTATATTAAAAAATATCACATAAGTATATTCCTCTCAATATACTTGGGAAAAAAATAACAGATAGACATAAGTTTTGTTTGCTAAAATTGTATATTAAAAATTTATTGAATATTTTATGATAAATTTATCATTATAATATTTTTAATATTTATTGAAAAGTAAATACATATTTTTATTTAAATTAATAAGTAAATAATATATATAATATTATAAAAAATTTACATGCCCTAAATTTATAATAAATAAAAATAATCATATAAATAAATATAAAATATTTTTTAAAAAAAAAATAAAATAAAAATAGTATTGATTTCTCATTAAATCATTTTGGTAATCCTACTTTCAAATTTTAAAAAAATTATATTAATATTCTACAAATTCTGTGGTAACATATATAAATGAATTGTACAAACAATAAAGCTTAAAAGATAAACTTTACATCTTGAGATAAAAGATTACTCAATTAATTTATTATAAGAGATAACAAATCTTCATCTATAAATATAAAGATATATGGTATTAAGAAATAAAATATTATATCAATTAGCACCATAATCAACAAATGTGTGAGAGAACGTCACTCTATCAATTTATTTATCTTAGTTGAGGTATCCAAATAGTTAATATATTATTTTCAAATGATAAATTTTTAGTTCAAATCCGCATGTGAATATGTCATTTAATATAATAAATATTTTAATTAAAAAATATTTAACTACTAGTTCACATACTCTCCCTCTCATGATGGACTCCTCTCCATCACTTACTCCTTCTCTCTTTCTTGCTTCTCATCTTCCTCTAACCACTCTAGATTTTTACCTTTTGACTCACTCTCTTTCCTTCCACTTGATATTCCTCTCAACAAAACCTTTAATCATATATTTCTTTTCTACCAATGATATCGGTAGGATTTCTTCAACTAGCAAATGAAAGTCGAACCCCACCCTAAAAGCTAAGGTTCTCAAGATCTAGGCATCTTCACAACTATCGATTCGGTAGGGATCACTATTGCTTGTACCTCTTGCAAATTAGTCTCTATAGCAAATTTTTTTGGTAAAGCCCCAACTCTTAAAATCCTAAATATCAATCTTCCTAAACTCTAGAATCCATCCCATAGTATTCAAATAGTTGATCTTGTTAGGATTTTTTTTTAATTTTCATTTCCACTCCAAAGAAGAGATGACTTCTATTCTTATAGGGAGATCTTAGTTCTTTAAGAGTCAAGCCTTCTCTCTTCTTCCTTGGAGAGATAACTTTCTTCTCCTATAAGACAAGGTTAAGCAAATACCATCATTTTCCTTTTTAAAATTTTAAATTCCTATATTCTCTATTAAATTAATACTCTATGAGGTAATTTGCTAGAGTATGTATCCTTGTTGACCTAACTCCTCTCTTCCCCATGGACTATAGATTAAGATTGGAGATATCTATATTTTTTTAACTAATATTCCTAGAGCAGGTCATAAAGTGGAGTATTATCCAAATTCATCTTTGAGTGGAGTATTATCCAAATTCATCTTTAGTTTCCCCTACGTCCAACACTAATACATCTACACCTCCTCCTTAGGCTTCTCCCTCCAATATCTCACATCTCCAAAAACAAGCTAGTCCAAAATTTAAAATAATTAAATCTAGTTTAATTGACTAACATCGAATTATTCATCCTCCTTGAGTCTGGATGGAACCAAGCTAAACCGCACTGAAGGTGCTAAGAACGAGCTCGATCACACTCGGTCTAGTATCATTTATGGGTCCAAAGTCGAAGTTGATTATTGAGGAATACTATCATCTTTCTCATTAAAGGATCAAACCACAATATCCTTTCATAAGCCTCCTCAAAAGACGCCACACCTCCTCTAGCAATGTTTACCGAGATGGCCACATCTCTTCAACCATTCCATATCACCAAAAAGTTGTTTCATAATCTATTAACCTTACTACCAACTATATATTTGACAAAGATACAGTTAATTCAATGTTATTATTGGAATTAGTGCCTTCTTTTTCAAAAAATATTTCTTCACTCCTATCTTTTTGAAGTATCATTGATATCATCACTTTTAAATCCTTTTACCACTTCTTCATCACCTATTACTTCTCAAATCCCATTATCCCATCATTTTTTTCAATTTCTCTTCCAACTATCACCCCTCCCCGCTATTACTATTTTAAACTAGAAATCCCTCTCTCTACTTCCACTCTCTACCCTATCCCTCTCAGGAAAATTGACTTCCTAAACTCTTTAATTTAATACACATGTCTATAAAAAAAAAAGTCTTGTTATACATCAAAGTCTTCTTCTTTTATGGATCATACAAGCTCTTAGGCCTCCTACTTAAATATCTTTTTAATAAATATATTATCTTGGAATTGTAAGGTACCTACAAAAGCATAAGATCTGGGCATCTTAATTGATGCTATCCATTTGCTAGTATTACTTGAGACTCAGGAAGTTGTAGCCTAACGAAGAATCAATATTTCACTCATTCCTATTAGGGGACTTACTTCCAAACTCAAGATAGATCGAGAGGATTATTAGTTACCTACAGGGCTAACCTCTTTTCATATTACCCTATATATAAAAATGCACAATCTTTACACTTTAGTGTGGAACAAACAAGTAAGAAGCCTTGATTGATATATGTCATATACGCTAGCATGATCATTGCAACTCATAACTCATACTGGGATTTCCTTCGAAAACTATCAACCTTTCCCGTTTAACTCTTAAGTTTTATATTTTCGAAATTTCATAAATCGTTATGATTCTTCTAATCTAGATTCATAAATATATACATAAGTACATATATATATTTCAATATGCATCATAGGGAGATTATGGTGCAAAATATATTATACTCCTAATAAGGTAACTCAAAAAATACACTTCTTTTAGTCCTAGGTTCTTTATGATTGTATCTGTTTCTCTTCATAGAGTATTTTTGAAGTGTATTTTTCATAATAAAATTCCTTCCCCTCAAGTTGGTCTAAGATCATGGTACTAGATGGTCTAACTGTAGCTTATCTCAATTCTTGTTTTCATCAAAAGAGTGTCTATTGTATCGGAATATAAGACTTTGTAAAAAAAAAAACCTACTGTTTTTTGTGATCATAGCTATTTATTAGAATAACTTTAATATGATGGTGATGCTCACCATCAATCACCAAAGACAAATCATATATTTGATTATTTTGAAAATTTTCATGCTAGTTAAATCTCATATATGCCTTGCATACAACTATTTCTCCACAGTCCTCTTCATTAAAAAAATAAACAAAATGCAACATTTATTTTTTTTATGAGTAAACCCTTGGCTTCTTGATAAATGTGTTCTTTGTCAATAGAGATGATGTTGTGTTCTGTCCTTTTTTAAATTGTAAATGGAATGATGCATTGCATTTGTACTTATAAATAGTGGTTTTATATTTACTGGTTAGTCTAGCAACAAAGAAAGCATGCATTCAGGATGATGATAGGATATAATATTTCGTAATCTATATGCATCATTAATCTGGCCTCACTTGCAAACAGAGCGAAACAGCCAACTCATGCAGAAGGTGCACGTCCCTTGACCTACGTAAAACCATGCGATACGAGAAGGGTCAAAGCCACAAACATGCATCCATGTCTTCTCCTACGTGCATCACTGCCCCCACATGTTGATCGATGTTCGCCCACCCACCACGATATATCGAGCTCCACCTAAGATCCGAGGGAGAAGACGGACTCCGAGACTGCAGCATACCCAACCCGGTACCTCCACAGTACGTGGCCAGTGTTAAGGTTCTCACGATCCGGCGAAGGAGAGTCAGCTCTGTAGCTGATCCTACTGCTAACCTGCACAGCTCTGTAAAGGTTCTCGAGTTACTGCCACTGTTGGCACTCACATGCGAAACAGTCAAAACAAGGCATGAGTAAGTTTGGAGATTTAGATCAACGCAGGCTCTGCTTTGGAGCATCTCCCACGAATTGTCTTAATCAAGTATTATTATTGTGTTGGCATGTTGTGGTGGCGCCTCGATCAGGGACGTTGCATCCATCCACTCGGTTTCCAACACAACACATCCCGGTGTTCTCGCCCGCATGAGCTCGCAGATGTTATCTTCTTTGTGTAGCTTGGCGTGAGGGGAAGGGGGGACATCTGTGTTCGGACGGGGAAAAGGAGGGATGACATGTCGAGCAAGCCAAACTTGAAAGTGACCAATCATGATCCCAAAGAAAGCGCACCCCACACCTAAGGTGACATGGTCCATTCCTTCTCCTCCAGCACTGCTCAAAGGGATCCACTTCTTGTTGTCCGTGCCCTCTCGTTCTTTTGTTTCGTATGTGAGGTGTCCGCTGGTTGCGTGTGTATGTGTGTGGGAGAAATGAGACAAACGGGTGACGGTGCAAGAGGAGGGAGAAGCTGGGATGAGGAATGAGCGCTTCACAGACGTTTCGGCACTTGTGATTCCCCGCCTTCTGTGAACGCTCTGCGGGAATCATCGAAGCAACAACTATTACATACCGCATAATGTCCGCTACATCACTAGCATTCCCTTGTCTATCCCTTTGTTTAGTTTCCATGCTTTGATTTAACATGGGATGCAAGGTTGACTCGATTTAAATATGATATGACAGTACAAATCTTAAGCGTAGAGTATAGCAAGGAACCATGCGTTCAAGTTGATTGGTGGTGATGCCTAGTTGGGAAGAGGGAGGAATATGAAATCCATCTCATCTCAAAAGAGCATGTGTAGGAGCGAGAGAAAAAGAGGTAAAGCGAAAGTGGGAAAAGCCTGCGAAGTATAGAAATGGAAATCTCGGTCAGACCAATCTTTTATCGTCATGTCCACATCCAATATCCTTTCTCTCTCTCTCTCTCTCTCATGTGCCTTCTTTCTCTTGGAACAGTTCCGAAACCGGTTTCCATGTTACCACGGAGCACCGTTGCTGGGTGGTACTTGACTGGTCCTCCCGTGGTTTCGCTTCTTGCGAGATCAGCAGAAGACGGTGCGTGAAACATGAAACATCACCTCCTCTTCCAGCCGCTGCTCCTGCTACAGTGCATCACTGCGACACTGAGTCGATACAGTGTCGTGTGCTCCCCTGTCGCCGTTCTTCTTGCTACATTTCGAAGCATCATTCATTGCTTGTCACACTCTCTCTCTCCTCTCTCTCATGCATTCACACCCCCGTCGGTGGTCTCCTGCCAGCTGACAGGCCTGGCGTACGGCGTCAGAGCATGGCGTCAGTTCAACCCCTGATGGCCTGGCCCTTCTCGCATGACATGAACCGTTCCTTTCCCCACGCCATACCTTCACCTCCCCTGTGCCCGGAACACCAACCAGCTTTTCTTCCATGAACAAACAGCCAGCCACAACGGTGGTCATCTCTTTCCGCTCAGCCTGTACGTTCATCACCATCGGACACGTTATCTGAGAAGCGTGGTAGATGTTTGATGCGAGACAGACAGCTGATACAAGCCAGGCTTATCTTCCTTTATTAAATATATACTATCAGGTGAAACGTTTACTTACATGACGTATTTTTACTTGGAATCTATCCTACGGCACTGTCTTTAGCCATCCCCACTTCCACCAAGTTCCAATAAGTGCGACTCCCCCTTCCTCTCTATCATCACCACAAAACGTTAGGGTTTTCTACTTCAAAATGGACGTGGAAGACTGGTCAGAGGTGCGTACATTTTCTTCCAAGCTAAACAGCAACACCTCTGACGTCAACAGTGTTCTATTTATAAGATTTGTACATGAGGAATAGAGAAGAGTACTTAAATTTGCATGTTCCCATAGGTTGAGATGAGCAACGAGGCTCTTGCTGCGTGAAGAGAAGGACCAGAGTGTGGTGACTAAGATAAGGTTTTAGCTAATACAAGTCTTTGGGCTCCTCATTCCACACACATCCTTCCAACATTATCTCATCAATTGGTTAGCACTAAGTTACTTGATGCCATCGTATTAGAATTATTATTATTGCATAATCAACCATGATGTAGTTGATTATTGTCGGTCAACTTCCTAGCACCAGTCAACCAAAGCTGCGTTGGTCAACCGATGGAACGAAGCTATACTAAGAACCCTAACCTTAGATTCTTTGTTCCGGTCCATTGTCACTCTCGAGTATAATATTGAGTTATATCTTGGTTCTGCTTGTGAATCGTATCATGGGCATCACTTCATGTTGACGTGACTCATGTGCAGTGCATCCACGGGTGAGAGTAACACAGTAAAAATCTAAGCAGTCGCACGGATGAGTGGGGAGGGGTGCGTTTAAGTAGGTGGGGAGAGGGTGCTTAGGGCTGGGCTTAAGCCACCGGGACCGGCCGGTGGATTTGGCCGGCAGGCATCGGAAGCAAGGGAGCGAGTGGCACTTCACTCCATGGCGAGAAGTCAGCTTGTCGAGGAAAAGCAAGAGAGAGGGAGAGAGAATCATCACAAAGGTATAGTAGAGGACGGTTTTTAGAATTGTTGGCGTCCACACTCTTCGTTCTTGTCCTCTTCTACACCTGAGCTTGAGCTGAAGAGAGAAGGAGAGAGGGAGAGAGGAATCGGCGGAGGAGCCGATCCGGAGATCTGACGGGGGAGAGCCGGTGGGCATGGATTTCGACGACCATGATGAGGGGGAGGAGGAGATGGATTTGCCGGTGGGTTCTAGTTACGACACTCCCATGGAGAATTCAGGTCGAGGAGGAGGAGGTGGAGCGAAGATGGGCGGAGGAGGGGAATCAGCGGGAACGATGGCGGTGGGGGGTTCAGGCCATCGTAAAGCATACGGTGGGGGAGGTGGAAGAGGGAGGTATAGGGAGTGCTTGAAGAACCACGCGGTGGGGATCGGGGGGCACGCGGTGGACGGTTGCGGAGAGTTCATGGCGGCCGGGGCGGAAGGGACCCTCGACGCGCTCCGCTGCGCCGCCTGCGGCTGCCACCGCAACTTCCACCGGAAGGACCCCGAGGAAGGTGGCGCGGGGGGAGGAGGGGCCTCCTGGAGTGGTGGTGCAATGGAGATCTCAGGGTACCACTCCCAGTTCTCGCCCTACTACCGGACGACGGCCGAGTTCCTCCTCCACCACCACCACTATGCGGCGGCGGCATTCGCGGGGCAGCAGCACAGGGCATCGCCTTTGGCTTTGCCGTCGACGTCGGGCGGAGGAACGCAGAGCAGGGAGGAGCAGGAGGACATGTCGAACCCCATGATGGGCGGCGGTGCCAGCGGAGGAGGCATGGCGGCGTCGGGGTCGGGGGCGAGGAAGAGATTTCGGACCAAGTTTACGCAGGAGCAGAAGGACAAGCTGCTGGCCTTCGCGGAGCGGCTGGGGTGGCGGATTCAGAAGCACGACGAGGCTGCGGTGCAGCAGTTCTGCGAGGAGACGTGCATCAAGCGGCACGTCCTCAAGGTGTGGATGCACAACAACAAGAACACCCTCGGTAAGAAACCCTAAATCTTGCTCCTCCTCCCGATTAAGGAAGGTTTCTTCTTCTTTCCTTTAGTTCTTTGGTCTGTTAGGTAGGTGATGTTGTTTTGATCCCCTTGATCCTTTTAGTACTCTTGGCTGTTTGCATCTCCATTTCTTCTTCTTGTTCTGGTGTTGGATTTCAACGGAGGCTTGTGATGGTTGATTGATGATGGGTGGGTCGCTCTTACGTGATCTTAATGATGGAGGACAGTGCGCCATTGCTGGTTACATTGTTGGTGATGTAGTGCAGTGTGGGTTGTCAACACCGGGGAGATGGGTGGGACCGTGTGATCGTAAGGATGATTTCCCTAATGGCAAGGCTCATTGAATCTTAATCAGTCAGTCAAAGCTTCTCCCACAAAGGTCCAGACGTAGACGAACACGTCTGCTTAATGTCATTTTTACCTGACACAAATTAATTGACTTATTAACTTCGAAAATGTTGAAATATTAAATTAAGTTTTTTTTTTAAGATAAGGAATTGATTTACGAGTTCTTTAAAAGTTAGCAGTCCATATTTTTGTAAAGGTCAAACTCTACGTCTGGAATAATATTAATAATCATAAAAAGAGAGAGATTAGTTGATCTAATATTAATAATCATAAGAAATATCAAGAGCAAGAATGCAATAAAAAATGCAATAATATTGATTTTTTTTTTGTATTTCTTTGTTACCTAGATTTAATGAATATATATATATA